>OY986971.1:6863583-7073235 GCA_963920575.1 Narthecium ossifragum | reverse complement strand
CAAGATCAAGTCTGCTACTGGAAGAAACTCAACTTGGTGGGTTACATAGAGTATGGTCTTGTCTTTAAGAATTCCCATCAAGCAATCCTACACAAAGATGAAATTACTATGAATTGATAAGTAAAGCTCTTTTCAGTATCATCTATTTAAAGTAGCTAATCAATTTCTTTGATAAGTTTGGAGATATATGATAGAACTGTCTTACACTAGGATTGGTGCACTATGTGGCGATCAACAACAAATGAGTCCTAGTAGAGCAAACCTTGAATAGTTCGGAGCCTGTATGAGCATCAACAGCACTAAAAGGATCATCAAGAAGGTACACATCTGCATCCTGGTAGACTGCTCTGGCGATCTGGATCCTTTGCTTTTGTCCTCCACTCATGTTGATTCCTCTTTCTCCAATCTCTGTCAAGTCTCCACAGGAAAACAGCTCGAAATCCTTTATTAGTGCGCATGCCTGGATTGTTTTCTCATACTTCTCAGGATCATATGGATTTCCAAATAGTATGTTTTCCCTAACATTTCCAGATAGTATCCATGGGGACTGAGGAACATAAGCATGGGGACTGAGGAACAATGGCGGAGAAGCGGCGGCAGCGCTCTAGGGTGGAGAGAGCTGCGACGGGGCGGCCCGAGGGAGGCCAGGCGTGGCGGGGCGAGGGAGGCCGAGGCGAGGTCGAGGCAGGACGGCGCAAGGTCGAGGGAGGCCGGCACGAGGGAGGCCGGGGCGTGGGAGAGGGTGGACGGCGCTAGGGAGGACGGGGCGAGGTCGGCCGGCGCGAGGTCGAGGGAGGCCGGCTCGAGGGAGGCCGGGGCGGCGGCACGGGAGAGAGGGGGTCAGGTCTTGAGTGGATACGGGACGGGAGGAGAGGAGGGGGGGGGGGGGGGGGGGGGGGGTTAAACCCCGAATAGAATCCTTGCCGTCCGATGGGATCGGACGGCCAGGATCATGGTTCCTTATATAACATATAAGGAACCGGTTCTACCCCGAAAATTACCCTATATATATATATATATCTTTTGAGGATCAGTTGTATCAGAATTTTGTCTTATATTAGATATAATTATTTTGACCCCTGATCAATTATTTAATATAGATGTGTTTATTATAAAAACGCGCCAGTGATGGATTGAATAGATTAGGAACCCTCACGCCCCGGACTGGATGAGTTTTCTTGGTTGGGGTGTGACATATAGCATGCTAACAGTCACTTTTCGACAGATTTATCAATCAATTTGAGCGGGATTTGATCGTGGGTGTATATTTGCGAAATATTATGAAATTACCGGTATTATGCAATTTCTTCGATTTCATCAATCAATTGTTTTCCAATCGACTTGATACCTTAATATGTCATGCTAATGTATGCCTAGGACTACCTTGTGGCTTTCCACGGATTTCTGATGGACTTTGAAGGGTTTTATGTTAGGATTTCAGTTGTAGGGTTAATTGCCGAAATTGCCTTGCTATATGAAATTGGATGCTTAATCATTATATTATTAAGTTGTTATCTGCTGGATAACTGTGGTACCTTAGCATGTTGTGTGCCGGTGTTGTGCCGAAGGCTATTGTATAATGACATTGTAAGGCCAATTTATGTTTGAGAATCAGTTTTGATTCTTTTATCGTTTTATAGTTTAACTGTTGAACCTCTAATGTTGATGTAGCATATAGTGACACCTAGGCTAGATGCTTGCATAGCTGCATGCACTGTATTCATTAGTGGCATTCTAGGTTAGGCGTAGACGATGGGTTGATTGCTGATTCGAGGGTTCGGGCAACTCGGATCTAGCCTTAGGACCGAGGCTAGATAGTAAGATTGAAGGTCCAAGAGGGGGGGGGGGGGTGAATTGGACTCTTTTTGAAAAACTAGAACAATGGAAAAGACAGGTATGGGAGATCTAATACCTTAAATGCTTGTAAATGAGATGAAACAAATATAAAGCAGTATGCAAAAATATATAAGAGAATTGTTAGAGAGATTGCACCGATTTTATAGTGGTTCGACCCAAGTCTTGGTCTACGTTCACTTCTCTGAAGGTCATTCTTGAGGTTTCACTATTTGTAAATCCTTACAGGCTTTTTCTCCAAGCTACCGGGTGCTTGGTAACCTTACAATCACTACAAACCACTGTTGGATGCCTCACAATATACTTCTTCACACTCGAAGAAGATTTACAAATGTTGTAGCTCAAGAGAAATGAGTAGAAACTTTTTCTAAAACTTGCCCAAATGCTCTAAAAAATATCAATAATTATTATAGCAAGTTTTCAACACTATACTACTTACATATGACCTTCAACCATCTCTCAAAGCACCTCCAACGGCTCCCTGCAGCTGTCCAACGGCTAGTTTTTTTTACTCTGCGCATTGCTGACGGTCGATCCATGCATCATCCACCACATCGACCGCCATGTTCAAAACACTGCCTTCTTGAGCCGCGGTCGATCCACGTGTCGATCACCAGATTGACCGTGAGCCTCTGTTGTAAAAAGCATGCTTCAGGGTCGATTGTGAGGACCCGTACCTCCAACCCGGTCCGACCGCGTTAGGTCGATGGTTTTGTGGTTTGGCTCGGTTGGCCTTGTGGTTTTTTGGTTTAATTGATCGCATCGTTGTTTTGGACCTCCAAGGGCAATTTGGTAAATTATACCTTGACGGTCGATTTCACACCCGCGTAGTGTACACACTGCATTGGATTGATGTATGTTATTGATTAGATCATTATAGGCACTATCGATCGAAAAATCGGAATTCGATCGAGAAAGATCGAAACAGGCGGTCGAGATTAAATCTCAGCTTTAGTATAACCCCCCCCCCCCCCTCCCTCTCTTTCTTTTTTTTTTATTTTATTTTCTTCTTCCTTCCACTGCTTTCCCCGCACCCGATCCCCTTTCTCTTCTTCCCCGCTCGCGACTGCGCCGGCTTCTCCTCTCCTTCGGAGCTTCTTCACCACCACCACCGACCACGCCCCTCCCTAGCTCCCTCCTCTTCCTCTCCTTTCCACTGATCCCCCGTGTGGCTGTGTTGGCTTGGGACCGGAGTTAGGTGTGGCTTTGAAAGTTGCCATCGGTTGGGACAAGAGCTTGGGTTGGTAGCTCTTGTCGGGGCGTTTGCTAGAGGTTGGAAACCTCTAGGTGTTCGTCGCCCACGTGTGGTGCACGTTCGGGGTTCGACGGCTTCCTCAGTTGCATTGGTTGGCAACGTACCGAGTTGTATCTCCTTGGCCATGGGAGGGTATTGTGAGTACACCTAACGGTGTCGTTTTGCTCTCGTTGAAGGTCACTAGTTGACGATCCTTCTGGTTGTCGAGAGCTGAGGCATGTTCACCAGTTTGTGGTGAACCCCTCCCCCTTTGTTTTCGAGGGCGCTCGGGAGAGCGGTTTTCCCTCATGTCGTTCTTTTGGTTGTGCAACTGTGATTTCTTAGGAACTTTCTGGTTATCGCTTTCAGGGGACACCGAGTTCGAGATCGAGGTTCCTTCCATGCATGCATAGGCTTCAGGAAGCTGGACAGTGTTGGAGCAAGGAGTATGTGCTCGCTACAGTGCGCTGATGACATGTTAGCAGCTGAGGAATTTGTCGACCACTTCAGATGTTGGCCTTCACGTCGACCACACCAGCTGAGAGTTTGGGATTACGGCATCTCAAAAACAAGTTTCTGGACTAGGCCGTACCCTGTCAGTTTAAAGTAGCATTTGTTGATACCATCATATCTTCTCGCGGGTTGAGGAGGAGCATGAGCGACATTTCGGGTTCGCATCGCAACTGCCGAGAGAGTATCGACGTTTTTTGGCTCCCAGTGTGAGGATATGGCCTTTAGAGGCATCTTCAGGACCGCGGGATCGTTGACCAGAATGAACAGGAAGCCGGATCTCTTTGTCTTAAAGTCACTACGTCAGTGCCTTTAAGGGTGATGGCCATCAGTAGTTGCTGGAGAGGTTAGACCAGCCTTAGTAGATTTGTCAGCTCGTTGGAGGCACATAGTCAGTTGGACCGAGTTTCGAGGACCAGATGTCAGACAACTTTCTCTTTGTTGTTCGTAGCATCCCGGCTCTCCTGGCCAGAGTGATAGAGATCCATGGCAGCCCCCTTCCAGTGTCAGAGTGTAAGTGGAGGCACATTATGGTGGATGTTATCACCAGATTGCAAAAGACTCAGATAGGACAATCCATATCTTGGAAGACGTACGTAGAACACGTGTCATCGATGCAGGAGGCAGCTGGGAGGACTACGTCCCTTTGCTGGAGTTTGCCTACATCAGCAATCATCAGTCCAGACTAATGTGGTGCCATTCGAGGTGCGGTACGGCAGTTTGCATCATTCTTCCGATTGCTCGACAGAGGTTGTCGAGACATCACCCACCATTGTAGACATCATCGGATAGTCCTTAGAGAGATTAGCACAGATCAGACAGAGACTCCTGACGGCACAGAGCAGATGCGAGGGCTACGCATGTCAGAGGCGATGACTTTTTTAGTTCTTAGCTGATGACATGATGTTCCTAAAGGTTCCTCCGTGTAGAGGATCAGTTACAGTTGGCAGAGAGTAGAGACCGGACGAGCTGGAGGCCGAGGTAGCCCTACTCCGAGAGCCTGCACCAGAGCCATAATGACGACATAGAGCCTACGGAGATTCTTACCTCAGTTGATACGAGGCGCGTAGATGACAGCAGGACGACATCAGTAGACAATTGATTGTGCTCCAAAGGCCGAGTGGCAGTTCGAGAGTTACGCATGGACATCATGTCAGAGGCTCACCCTTTCCTTGTTGCTTTTCATCCCAGAGGCATAAGGAAATATCATGTGCTTCGTCGTCAGTATGTATACTATCTATGAGGAGTACATGTGTTGCATAGCAGTTCACATGTTAGAAAGGTGATCAGAATGTGTGATGCTTTAGTTTCTATCAATTCAGGTCATGATTCCATGTCTACAGATAGACAGACGGTCAAAGAGGATGATTTTGTTAGCCCTAATGACGTTTTGATTATGTTTTGATGATGCCAATATGTTCTTAAATGTTTAAGTATATATGTGATAAAATATATGTTGATAACAAGCTTTAACTTTCATATTTGAGCTATTAGTGGAGTTCACGGATGATGCGCGGATGCATCCGTGGAGCTCACGGATGATGCGCGGATGCATCCGTGGAGTACATCTGTGAGGAGTACATCTGTGGTCGATCCGTGAGGAGTACATCTGTGAGGAGTACATCCGTGGAGTACATCCGTGGAGTACATTTGAGTATACTATCTATGAGGAGTACATCTGTGGTCGATCCGTGGATCGACCGTGAGATGCGACGGTCGATCCATGGATCGACCGTGGGGCTTTTATGAAGAAAAGTAAGAAGCGACGGTCGATCCGAGCATCGACCTTGGGAAGCCTTTTTCTTGACAGAGGCTGACGGACGATGTCACGGTCGATGCGACGGTCGATCGTGACGCTTGACGGTCGATCCGTGAATCGACCGTGGCTCAAGAAAAGCGTGGCGGATGATATCATGGACGATGCGACGGTCGACCGTGAGCCCAGAAACTAGCCGTTAAAGAGCCGTTGCAGTAACAGAAAATAGCCGTTGGAAGCTATTTTTTGAGACCCTAAAGCTCAAGTATATATGAGAAGATGCAGCAAACTTGGGGTAAGACTAAGGGAGATATTAGTTTACATTGTAACACGTTTTAGTCTTCTTTTGAGAGCTTTAACCTTTGTAAAACTACTTCAAGTGTGAAGTAGACTTTGAGAGAAATATCCAAGAGAGAGCTTGGAGTGGTTTGTAAGGTTCTCAAGCACCCGTAAGCTTGAGGGGGAGCTCCAGCAGTTGTTGGAGGATTTGTAAGGTTGCCAAGCACCCGGAAGCTTGGTGGGAAAACTTGTAAGGGAGAATTACAAGTAGTGGAACCTCAAGGAGACCCTTGAGAGAGTGGACGTAGGTAAGGTTTGCTGAACCACTATAAAATCTGGTGCAAGTCTCTTAACTCCTTCTCTCATCCTTCATTGCATGCTTTATTTATAGTTTTCATATCTAAACAAGCATGCTAGTCTTCTAGCTTTCAATCTTGGTTTTCATCTATTGTATTTCCGTAAAAAGGTCCAATTCACCGCCCCTTGGACCTTCAGATTTAAATCCTAGGTGACATGTTGAGAGCCGATGTTCTCGATGCAGATATCAGATGGTGAGGGCACATCCTCATGGTAGGGCAGCCTACTTCAATAGATGACAGCTCAGCACCAGCGTTGCACCGTTAGAGGCATAGAGATCAGTGTACATCAGGCTAGAATTGAAAGAAGACTTTTTACAGATTAGAGGTATGGTGATGAGTCACTAAATATTCATAACTAAACCCCTTAATTTACCTTTGTTTGGCTTAGAGTGTTTGTATTTAATAGTTTGTTAGTTGATTTAAGGTTTAATCATGATTTGAGAAGAAATACAAGAAATTCGACTTAAAAGATGAATTTATGTGATAAAGACTGCTTCGTCGCCTGCCAGGAGAATATTCTCTAGAAATTCGGTATAAGTCCAAATATTTTAGAAATTTAGTATGTGATAGAAGACTTTAAGAGCTACAACTTTAATGTTAGACATTTTGCGAGAATCCTGATAGATTGATACCAGTTTTGAAGAAAATAAAGATACATAGTTGCTTACAAACTGGTCCGTCGGCGTTTAGAAGAATATTCGTCAAATATTCCTGATAAGTCAAACTATTATGAAATATTCGGGATATGACAGAGAACTTCCGAATCTACAACGTGAGTGCTGGAGAAGTTTTCAGATTCTGAACGGATTGGACCCAGTTGCTCTCGGAATACAACTGCCATAATTAATACAGTTTGAGTTGAGTTGTAATTGAAGTCCAACTCAACTCAAACTCTAATTTCAGGAGTTCTCCTATAAATAGTGTTATTGATCTGAAAATAAGGATCTTTTCGATTATCTTTGGAGAAGGAAAAAAGAAGACGGTGAGGATTATTCATGAAACCCTAGCGTAGTTTTCTATCTTCTTTTATTTGACTCTTATAATATTCTCAAGACATGATCTTATGGATTTGATTTTAAAGTCAATAGAGTTGAAGGAACAGAATTCCTTGACCTAGTGATTGATTGTAGAGATTTATAAGATGGTTTTCATGTGGTTTGTGAATACCCGATGAGATACTTTATACTTAGTGAAGATAGGTTGTGCTAATGTTACCCCGAAGACAAGCTATGCTAATCGAAGATAAAGTATGCATTTGGAAAACACTTACTTTATTTTAGAGATGCATGTAAACTTAAGAAGCTGTGGATCCATAATGTTTAGAGAATAGAACAAGAGGATAGCTAGAGAAGATTGAAGGCGAAATTAGGGCGGATTGAGTAATTCCTAAGTCACATATCTATTGATTCGAATTGATCATCTTTAATTGATTTCCTTAGATAGTCTTAGGTTAATTCAAACTTATCATTGCTTCTTTTGCTTAGATTTAGAGTTTTGAGAATTGATTTCAATCTTTCCTGATCAATTCCTTGTGGTTCGACTCTGGACTTCACCGTTATTCTACCTAGTAGTATAGTGATTGAATAAGGATTATAAATTTAATATTTGATTGAGTTTGCAACGTTTTAACGACACGTTTGCAACACATCATATGACAGCCGTTGGATTTCGCGGTTGGCGATAGGGTATCCTTCCGGATGTTATGACGCAGAGGTCCAGTCAATGTTGGTAGCAGAGGTGCCAATGAGATATCATTCAGTTATGGTGTAAATAGTCATACTCGATGATTCGAGCTTGAGGCAGATGTACTGCACAAGAGAGCAGCCAGTTTAGGATCTTGACATGAGAGGCCAATCTTGAGAAGCTTGACAGTTCCGTCGGCATTAGTCCTCTGAGGTGCAAAGGTGTTGTGGGTGTTGGTGCCCTTTGTTATGTGGTCACTCAGGTTGTGAGCTTGCTAAATTTCTTGTCTTGTGTAGATGTGTCTTGTTCCTGTTTTGTTGTTTTTGGCCCCACTCTTATCGAATTTCGGGACAAAATTTGTTTAAGAGTGATAGGTTGTGAGGACCCGTACCTCCAACCCGATCCGACTGTGTTAGGTCGAGGGTCTGATTTGCGGTTTGGCCTTGCTTTGCGATCGGTTAATCGCATCGCTGTTTTGGACCTCTAAGGGCAATTTGGTAAATTGCACCTTGACGGTCGGTTTCACACCCGCGTAGTGCACATACTGCCTTGGATTTATGTATATGATTGATTAAATCCTTTTAGGCGCTCTCGATCGGAAAATCAGAGCTCGATCGGGAAAGATCGAAACGGGCGGCCGAGATTAAATATCAGCTTTAGTATAACCCCCCCCCCCCCCCTCTCTTTCTTTTTCTTTTCTTTTCTTTTCTTTTCCTCTTCCTTCCTCTGCTTTCCCCGCTCGCGATCGTGCCGACTTCTCCTCTCCTTCGGAGCTTCTTCACCACCACCGCCGCCCACGCCCCTCTCTAGCTCCCTCCTTGCGTCTAGCCTATGAGGCTTGTGGTTGAACCAAGGGAGTCATGCCCTTGGGATGTTTAGATAGATAAATGGGCCGAAGGTGTGCGCTATATTATGTAAACAATATTTATTGTTGTAATTGTGTGGCTGGGGGTGTGCCCCGTTGCAGGAATTTCGGAAGACGGTTGTTTATGCCGTCGTAATGCTGAAATTTAGATTGATGTGTAGTTTCTTGTTAACGGCATGTGGGCGCCGTTGTACTATTGTAATATTTAGTTGTTGCTTAGACCTTTGCTATGTCTACCATTTTGGTGAGCTATATGCTACGCCCAACCCTGTATAGTGTTGTGTCATCTTGTTGCATGCTTGTAGTGTTATTTTTGTGCGTATGAGCATTGCATGCATTTGATTGCATTAGAAGCAAAAGGTTAGGACGTAGGCGATGGGTCGATCGTCGATCCGAGGGCTCGGGCACTTGGAACTATTATAGATAGTAGTTTATTAGAAATTACTATGCCACCCCTCTAATAGAATTGTTCAAATTAGTTGTGATAATTGTTATAGAAATGCGCCAGAGATGTTTGAATAGCTTAGGAACCCTCACGTCCCGGACCGGATGGGTTTTTTAGGTCAGGGTGTGACATCGATGTTCTGATCGACCGTCGCTTCTTCACATTGAGTCACCATAGTCCGCGGTCGATCAACGCATCGTCCGCCAGAGCATCCGTGAGCCTACAACATTTAAAAACAATTTCCCTCCAACCAATACTTAGCTAAAGTATAAAAGCTCAGAACAACCTCCACTATTGATCCGCGCATCGACTGCCGTATTGACCGTGAGGCTATGTCAAGTAAGGGCTTCTCAGGGTCGATGCTTAGATTGACCATGAGCCAAAATTTTATTTGGCCAAGTACATCCACTGTGCAACCCCACGGTCGATCCATGGATCGACCGTCACATCCTGCAGTCGATCCATGCATCGACCGCCAGTACAAAAAAATCTTAAATATGAATTTTAAGGCTTCCAATTAAAAGGAGAATTAATATTAAACATATATTTTATCATTTATTATCTATTGACATCATCAAAACAAGATTAGGATCAACAGTAAGGTCTAGAGCGTGAATTGTTGTGTTAATATTGTTTTATCGAGGTTGTTGTTTAGTTGGTTACACATACTCTGTTGATTAAGTTTTAGAGGTCGTGTTGCTTCTTCAAGACGAAGTGCTAATGATGGTTGTCGATGTCCCAGACGTATGTCCCCAGACATTGGTTTCCTGCTGAGTAAGGGTGTTCCCATCTCAATTCTGATTTCTGTTTCTCCCAGTGTTGTGCTGTCAGTCCCAGCGTGGTTGGTTGAGAGAGGTAGAAACCTTTGGGAATCGATGGAGTTATGGTGGCATCCTTTAGACTTAGGCGGAGAAACGACATTGTTGTTGTTTCCTCCCTTTTCAATGTGACATAGAGTAGAACCCTACTAAATTTGTTGCTCATTCTTACCCGGACTGCGTTTTGCAGGTGCAGACGTCAGCTTTTCTTCTGTAGTACAAGCTGGACATACCTTTGGCGGCGCGTCAACTTTAGGAGGTGTTTGAGGATCCTGAGGGACCAGTAGTACTTTTACAGATTTTTGTTGTACACTTATAATTTGAGGATTACATTAAATGTATAATTTCCCTTTTTGAGGTTTTGACATCTTATGTTGTGTAAATGAGGACTTGTATGTTATATCAGTTGAATTCTATATCAATTGACATTATGTTAATTAACATATGTTGAAATTGGATCTGGATCTGTTATTAGATTGTTAAATTTATTGTTTTACCCCTAAAAGTAAATTGTTCAAATTAATCGTGAAATTTATAATGTAACGCTCCAAACTTGGAAGTGAACATGAATAGATCAGCTCATGTTCCAATCCGAATGGGTTTTCTGGGTCAAGGCACATTACTAATGTTTCTATATTGATTCACTGTTCTTCTACTTCTTATAGGTTTGAGGATATGTGGTTTTAAAGAGCTACATTGGTTACTGGCTTGTTGAGATTGATGAATAATATGTGTATTGGGGCTTGGTGATGGAATAATTTATTGTGGTATGTTGATGTATTTGTTATCATAATATCGTGGCCAGGTGATGTATTTCTTGAATTTATATGCTATAACTCGCTACTAACATTATGTTGTTAACTATAGAAAGCAGTTATGTAGTTGTTGTATATGTATTTGTTATCATTATCTCTTGCTTCATGTATTTTTTGCTAAACAGGGGTTCTTCTAACAATTTGGATTCAAGAAACCGACCAATACCCAGTTGTTCAGTCGTTCACGACCGACTAAATGCAAAGATTTGGACACACAAAGCCGAACATCTGGGTTTGTTCGGTCCTAAATTCTCAAACAATGCAGCACAAATCCCATGATGCAACACTCAGTACTCGAGCACTAGATAAAATTTACATATAAACACAAGACATGCTTCATAAGGAGCTCCATACTTCAACATTGACAAATTTTGAAACGACAATTACACGTGTACTTGGTAAAATCAATGCAAAACTTAAATAATTGCAACACAGGTAGTAATCAGCCATTAGGAGTTGAACTTTTAAGAAAAATCCAGACTCTCTCAACCGTTCATCTAATAAATAGTCGATCATACAAAGCCGAATATTTGTGTGTTGTTCGACCTAGAATTCCCAAACAAAGCATCACAAATCCAATGAACAATGCAAAACATGAACTTGATCAATTTTACACATGAATACAATACAACATAAGAAACTACACACTTCAATTTCATACCTAAACACATACATTATGTAAGCAACTACACACATCACATATCAACTTACATCAAGACAAGATACTACATAAATTAATTAACAACTCAACATTCCAAGTACTTAGAGTAACAAAACATACTTTGAGTTTCAAACATACATCGAGTATAAAAAAATACTTCAAGTTTCAAATTTATAATCAATCCCAATGCTCATTTGCTCTACTTCCTCATCCTCTTCCTCTTCCTCCTCGTCTATGCAACGCCCGTACTCCAATGTAGTCACCGTGCGTATCACGTCCCGACCCAGAAAACCCATCCGGGCGTGGCGTGAGCTAACCTAAACCCGCTCAGTTCAAATCTGGCACATTTATGTAACAAAAAATCACAGCTAATTTGAACAATTTGATCTGGGGTTAAAACTGTAATTTCTAATAATTTACTTCTGATCACAAATTCAATTTACACATCTAAATATAATACAAAGTTTACTGATACAAATTGATCCTCAAATAGACATGTTTACATAGATATCAAAATCCTCGAAGAGGAAAATTATACATTTACATAATCTATCAAGATAAACTGGACTAAAACTCCTCAAACACCTGCAAAAGTCGATGCGCCGCCAAGAGCCTGTCTAGTTGGTGATACAGAAGAAGAGCTAGCGTCTGCACCAGTCGCGCCCCGACCCGGGAAGGCCCAACCGGGCCGGGCGACGCGAACCGAAACCTAACTAATGCGGAATAATTTTGGCGAGGGGTTCCCTCTAACCTACTGGTCTCCCTAAACAGTTCATAAGCACCCTTATTAAAACAAAGATTAACAACCTTAAAAGATATAATAAAATATTCAACATCCTCAAAAGGGTTTACATTTGTACATGATACTCCCGTAAGAGACTATCTAAACAAAAGGGTATAGAAGACTATCACCGCTCCTCAAGCACCGCCAGACGCCGCCGCGCCACCAAACACCTGCCCGATAGGGGCCACTGAAGAAGAGCTGACGCCTGCACCTGCAAAACGCAACCCGCGTAGGAGTGAGCATAAAGCTCAATAGGGTTCTACACTACGATACACAGAAAGGGAGGGAACAAAACAGTATCGCCCCCAAGTAAGGTCTGGGTGTACACAGGGGTTCGATAACCCCACCGCATGTCCCAATGAGCAGGAAACCAGCACTGCTGTCTCACAGTAGGACGAAATGAACACTGCTGGCGGGAGTCCAAACCGCTGAGTAGGCACACCCTCTACTCAAGATACATGGATCACCGGACACCGGCTACACCTCAGCACCCGACTCGAGGCCGACACGATCTCTAAATCATCGATCAATATGTATTCAAGTCATCTAAACCTATTATCGATATCGACTGAATACTACAATCCAACCTAGACCTTGCTACTCGCCACGGTCCTAGAGCTAAATCCGAGCTACCCGAAAGCCTCGGATCGGCAATCGACCAATCGCCCACGCCCTATCCTTATGCATCTAATGCGCAACAGAATGCATGCTATGATCATACGCAGGTAAGAGATAAGCATGCAACAGTATGATAAAAGACAACACACAAGTCTAACTGGATCGCTGCAACGGTACTACCAACCGCTGCCAGCCAATCCGCAGCGGTTCCCGGCATTATGACGGTACCGCGACCGTCAACCATAGACTCCTGCAACAGGAAGCAACCCTGAAAACTCAGATGAACATATAATATTATATTATATGTTCAACACATAATATTATTAAAAACACCAAGATCCTCTAATTAGGGGCTAAGTGATCTCGTCGATCCGACATCCAAACGACGTCGGATTCGAGATCCAACTTAGACACCCGTAGATAAACATGCTGGGATCAACATATTCAAAATCGAGAAACATCAGACGGCTAGATTATCCGAAAAACACTAATCAAAACCACTAATCTCACTAATTACCTTTAATTGCTGCAACGCAGGCCATCCGTAGGAACATCATAACAAATCATAGGAAAATCAGAAAATTATGAAACCGGTGGGACTGAGAGTAGAGTCAAAGATCTAAAACTCTCATGTTCATCATAAGTCAAAATAATGCACGTACACGCCGGAACACACGCCGTACACCGGTTGTTCTTCAAGAACAGAGAAACCGGGGAAATCCGAGTTTAAACAAGTTAAAATCCTACTAAAAACTCAATCAAATCTTATGAAACTCAGATCAGTAATTAAGCTAAGCAAGAGGCATCCAACAAAACCAAGAACACCTAGATCTACCAGCTAGATCTAGAGAAAACCCCCTTACTAACTCAAGTAGGTAGAAACCTACCGGAAACACACTCCTCAGCTGATTCCCCGCGGTACGGCCACCAAGCCGGCTTCCAACCAAGCCAAGGATCTTCCTGTCGCGCCCCGACCCGCGGACGCCAAACTGGGTCGGGACACGAGGGGGAAAAACCTACATCTACTAGCTTCAACTGGCGGAAACAGTTGAAACTAACACACAGCTGGCGGAAACAACTAAAGACAAGAACAAGGCGGAAGCAAAAGAACAACGTCTATTAACATCTATTACAAAATAGATATAATAGAGTTAAACAAGGGTTCTAGTACAACAGGTTTACAAGGGATCAACAACAGTCCCCAAAAAGATACAACACCCATCGGGGTCTCAGCAAAAGCACAAACAAAACCCTCCTGACCCTCAGACATGGTCAGGAGCCGGCGCGCTACCACGAGACGACCAACGGGGAAGCACCGGAGAGGAGTTGGGACCTGCACCTGCAAACAACACAGTCCAGGTAGGAATGAGCAACATCTCAGCAGGGTCCTACTCTACGACTCTCGCAAAGAAGGCAACACCAAACGAACAAGCTTTGTGCCAAGTACTGAGGCTTGCTAAGGATCCCATAAATCCCGTCAATAACCCGAAGGGCTCCTGTCCCAAGTACGCCCCTCCGACAGCCACTGCTCAGGGGTGGGCAACTCCGACAATCCCTGTCACAGGGTGGACATGGCGCTACTAGTAGGACACCTTTCTCCAAGCGGGATCTCCACACTTGGCGGAACGACCATGGTTAAGACTACCATCTCTCAGCACTTCAACCAGCAAAGCCAACACGACCCCTAACTCCCGACCAAAGACTAAATCTAGCCAGGGAGTCCATCGATCCCATCGATACTTCCCCCCCCCCCCCCCCCCCGGGTTCTTGTCCAACGTACGTCCCTCCGACAGCCACTGCTCGAGGACTGGCCTACCTCCGACGGTCCCTGACACAGGGTGGGCAAGACGATACCTGTAGGACACCCTTACCCATGCTGGACACCAGCATGGGGACGCAAGTCGGGGTAACGGCATCCACCACTTAGCCCTTGATTATCGAAGTCCACGGGTCAACCCCACCCAGCCTAGCCTAGCATGTCTAATGCACAGGAGAGCAGGGCAGGATAAATATAAAGCAGTAACAGGCAATGCAGCAAAGGCACACCTTCGGCCCATTTATTCTAAGCACTCCCGAGGATCATGACTCCCTCGGTTCACCACAAAGCAATAAGGGGCATACCGTCAGCCCATTTATTCTACACAAAATCCCGGGAGTCATTACTCTCCCGATTCATCCACAAAACGATAATAATAAGCAATTATGCAGGATAAGAGAACATGGTAAGCCCCGGGAGCAAAACAGCATTTAAAACAAATAAAAGTCTTCCCTGCATCGAAGGAGATCGATCTCATAAAGCAGTGAGATCGATCTGCCTTGAGGCTAGAAGCACATGTCCTGGTCACCCCAACGGGATCGATCCCCACCCATATGGAGATTGATCTCGTATGTGACCCCTGACGCACCGACGCCAACCGCCAAGAGATCGATCTCCCTCCCAGGGAGATCGCTCTCTCTCGGGCGGGGTGTGCCACCCCAAACGAGATCGATCTCATCCCATGAGATCGATCCGGATGGGTTCACCGGCGGCTGTACGGCGAGGAATGCCGCCGGAAACCGCAACCAAACCTCACCAAACTAAGTGGGCTGGTAGATCCAAGTACCACGAAGCTACTCAAGGCTTCAAAACCGAAAAACATCAACTACACAAAGAGATCTATTGAAATCAAAACCGGATTCCAAAACCCTTAAAAACAAGCCGTAGTCTTTGAGTAGGATCCCTACCTCCACAGAGCTGCTTCGATCCACGAGGTCAAGCCTAGGATCTTCCTCATGCCGTCACGGTTCCAATGAGCCTTCAAGCTCCTAGAACGGTGGCCGGAGGAGGGAGAACGGCGGCGAGCAAGGTTCAGCCAGCCATGGGGAAGAAGCAGAGCCGGAAGGAAGAAGAAAGGAAGAGGAAGCCGAAGAGAAGGAGAAGGGAAGGAGAAGGGGGATAAGGCCGGGGAAAGCCGGGAAGCCCGGGGGAAAGGAGGGGAGCAAAGTCTCCCCTCCCCTGACAGGGGAAGCGACGGCCATCGCCGTGGCCGTCATCTCGGACTCCACCGACCATGACTTTCAGGGCAAGTGAGATCGATCCGCATGGCATGTCGGATCGATCCGGCTAGCAAGGCCATATCGATCTCCCTTGAAAATGAGATCGATCTCCTTCGCCCAGAAAGGCAAACTTGGGCTGAAACACAAGCCCAAGCCCAGATCTTCCGATCTCGGGTCCACCTAACCTTTCTAAACAAACACAAGCACCAAACAAGGTCTGCGCATGCACGCGCGGTGCGGAATGACCGACAAGGCGCAATTTCCCAAATTGCCCTTGTGGTCAACGACAAGCCACAGGAAAAGAGGGGCGGATCCTCACACTTCCTCTCACTACCACTAGTCCAACAAGGCTTGAAGCACCCAAAAAGATGGCCGGAGGAGGGAGAACAGAGGGGAAGAAGAAGACGGGAAGCAAACCGGAAAAATAGGGGAAGTCGCGGGCTATTTATAGGCTCGAGTCCGATCGATCGGTCCAGGGACCGATTAGTCGGACTGGGCCAGGTTAAGTCGGTTCGTGTCCTTATCCGGACACGTCTGCCGCGCCGACCACTGACACAAGTCGGATCGATCGCTCCAAGGAGCGACCGATCGCACACATGTCCGATCGGTCGTTCCAAGGAGCGACCGATTGCACACGGGCCGCCAGCTGCCCCAAAACCAGGCTTCTGCGCGCCCGAGCTTAGATCTTTCGATCTCAAGCCCGCCTAGGGTTCTAGCAAACACATAAATCAAACATAGGAGATGTGTGTGCATCACGCGGGTGTGAAACAAAACGACAAGACGTAATTTACCAAATTGCCCTTGCGGTCCACAACGAGCCACGGGCTCGACCCAAGCGGTCGACCCAGGAATGGAGGGACAGGTCCTCACAGCACCTGTAAAATGCAGCCTAGGTAGAAGTGAGCGATAGGCTTAATAGGGTTCTACTCTACGTCACACTGAAAGAAGGAAACAACAACAGTGTCACTTCTCCGTCTAAGTCTAAGGTATGCCAAGGATCCCACAACCCCATCGATGTCCCAATGGCTCATGTCATGAAATTTCTCTTGAACATGTTATAAAGAGGCAACGGAATAGTAACATGCAGGATCACCCTTACCCACGCAGGATTTCCATGCATGGGGACCACGTCGGGAACGCATCGACAGTTATCTTTAGCACTTGGCCTTGGAGAACCGAGAAGACCTCTATACCTCAAACAATACAATTTGTAGCCAACTAACACAAGCCTCGATAATACAGAGATTTAACAATAATATCACGTCCTAAACCTTGGTACCCATCCTCGGTCCTAAGGCTAGATCTGAGCTGCCCGAGGCCTCGGATCGTTGATCAACCCTTCGTCCACGCCTAACATAGAATGCTTCTAATGCATATAGTGCATGCACATATACAAGCATCTAGCCTAGGTGTCACTATATGCCACAACAATAGATTAACAGTCAATTAAGTCAATTATTACATTAATTGACATCTAGGTTCAACCCTCGACATCAAGCCGGCACACATCAATTGGACCAAACAGCGATTAAGCATTCAATCTACCATTCAATTAAGCATTCAATCTACCATTCAATTAGGCATTCAAACAGTCTAACAATACAATAATTCTAAGTTAACGCCCCCGGCGCAAGCCGGTAATCAGTAGGGCTATCAATTAATCAAAGCATGTAGGGCACACTGTTGTCCCATTTATTCTAAGCAGTTAGGGCACACTTTTGGCCCATTTATCTACACATTCCCGGGAGTTATCACTCTCCTGGTTAACCACAACCCTTATTAATAGGGCTTGACCCCACATACAGGTCTAATACATATAAGGCTATGTACAAGTGGTTAGGAAAGCAATTAAGGCATTCACAGACATTAATTGCTCAATTGGAATGAAATCGTTTGATACAGGTAATTTTGTAATATTGTCTTAAGATTCTAATCAATCACATATATCAATTCAAGACAGTGTGTGCACTACGCGAGTGTAAAACCGGCCACAAGGGCACAATTTTACCAAATTGCTCATGTGGTCCAAAACAACAATGCGATCGCACAATCGCACCCAACGCGGAACCAGACCAACAGGACATAGCCCTTGACCTACACGGGCGAACCATGTTAGAGAAAAGGGTGCTCACAGTGCGTGTGTACAATCCCACTGACTTCGCGCCATCTTTTCATACGTTCATTGACGTTGATTTCGCTCTCATGCACAACAATGTCATCAATAATCTCCACTGCACGATCAACTATAGTTAAAAGAAAAAAATCAGCTTAGCACAAAAGGAAGCTTAGTATATAGTGTTATGCCCCGACCCTAAAAACTCATTTGGATCAGAACGTGAGCGAACCAAATTACAATCCAACCTGTGGTGCACAATTTACATATCCAAAATCCACAACTAATTTTGAACAATCTAAACATAGGGACATAAAAGTAAAGAATTAACTATCACAATCCTCAATTGACAAAACTAAGGGAAAACATGCTATCTCATATATCACTAAAAAGAACATTATACAAAAAGGCCCTAAATATATCAAAAGGTCCTCAAATCCAAAATAGTAAAAAGGATAACAAAAGATAACAACTTGAGGTCACGCACCACCAGAAGAGGAAGCTCCTCCATACTCATGTCCACCAGGGAAAAAGGGAAAGGCTTCTCCATTTGCACACGTAGCCCAGATAGGGTGAGCAATAAAGCTCAGTAGGTATCTACTTTATGGCACACTCAAAGGAATGGCAAAAACAACTATGTCGTCCTCCACCTAAGTCTAAGAAGTGACTCAATAGTCACACCAACCTTACCGATTCCTCGACGGTTAATCCACCCTTACCCAACAACGAAACAAGGGGGACGATTCGCTATGGATACGGACACAGGGTTCGCACACCGCCGCTACACTCACCACCGACCGTCATTGTCTAACCACCCCATGTACCGGGACACAAGTCAGGGACATCGGGCACACGCACATTCTTAGCACTTAGCTCGAAGAACCAACACGACCTCAACACCACAAGTATTATAATAACATGTTCAACTACATAATAGTGCTAAAAAAAATAGCAAAGTCGATTAAAAACAACAATCGTGTCCTAAACCACATTCTACCCAAGCCCTACCCTAGGGTTAGATCTGGCATACCCGGCCTAGATCTAACTTCTTCCAAACTTTTGCCCCCTCCTGAAGCTCTCTCTCTCTCTCTCTCTTGGGAACAGAACGAAGGAAACAAAAGGGAGAGGAAGAGGAGAAATAAAGGGGGAAGAGAGAAAAGAGTGTTTTAAATTCAATTTATAGAAGTTTATGTATTGACAGTCGATGTGAAGGTCGACTATGAGATGGTACGAATGTTGAGTTTTGATTGGCGGTTGCATCGACCCTGGGAAGCCTTTTTGGTATCCGAGGCGTACGGTCGATGTGAAGCTTGGTGCGACGGTCAATCTGACGGACGATGATAAGGTCGACCGCCAGAACCAGATTAGGCTAATTGAATTTTGATAAGAGAGTTTGGCTGACAATGGCGACTCTTAATCTCACTCCTAGGTTCATATACCGCACAAACATAATTCACGGGACCATGTGTGCACTAACGCGTGTAAAAGCCAACTCCGTAAGGGTAAATTACCAAAATGCCCTTCGGATTCGTAAAAAGCAAGACGATCACAATATCACACCCGACACGAAGCAAAGCCAATCGAACCCACGGATCCGACTTATGAGGTCAAACCAGATGTAGAGGCACAGGTCCTCACAACTTAACACCCTTAAAGGAACTTCTTCTTTGAAATTTGATAATAGTAGGGTCGGAAGACAAAGAACAACAAGCACACTAAGGCCTAGCTGCATAAGACAAGGAGAAACCGCAAGTGCAACAGGGGCACCAGCGCCGATTACAAGCAATATACCTCTAGGAGGAAACAACTACGGATACTCTCGGTGCATGCGCTCCCAAGTCATCTGTCACACCCCGACCCAGAAAACCCATCCAGACAAGAACGTGAGAGAAAACCTACACTATTTACATCCGACACGACACGACAATACACAAAACGGAATTAATTTAAACTTAAAGACTTTCAAGCGAATAATGGTAAAACTAAATATTGTATTGCAGAAATAAAACTCAATTAAAAGAGAGAGCAAGATTTCATATATTAAACGTTAAGTACATCATCCTAAAATGTAACTATAAACAAAAAGCTGCCAAGATGTACATCTGTCTCTCGGAGACCACAAACGCCTCCGGAAGTGGACACGTCGCCAAGACCTGATCCAACTAGAACCGCTGAGAAAGAGCCGACGCCTGCACCTGCAAAAGCACCAGGGTAGGAGTGAGCAACAAAGCTCAGTAGGATTCTACTCTACTCTGCGACGCACAGGAAAAAGAGGAAACCACAAAGTCCCGGGTTCTGTCTCATCTTTAAGGGAAACTCACGTTGCGTCCACCACCTACCCCAAGCACGCGCTCTGTGACCTCAACTATCAACATCCGTCCCTCTCAACAACCTTGCGTCCAGCGCTGAACAACAAGGGGTAGGACCCATGGCAGCACGTAACTTCTCTTAACACAGATACCGAGCATGAGACTAGAACTCTGGGCGACCTCTACACTTCAAATAACAGATAGTAGCCAACTAGACCCAACCTCAAGAATACAGAGAGTTAGCATTATAATCACGCCCTAGTCCTTGCTACCTAGCCACGGTCCTAGAGCTAGATCTGAGCTACCCGAGAGCCTCGGATCGACGAAGACCCTATTTACCTATGCCCTAACCTTATGCTCTAATGCAAACAAGATGCATGCAATGCTCAGGCACAGATAAAGAGATATAAGTATGCAATAAGATGACATCAACTATACAGGGCTAGGCATAGCCTGAAGCTAGCCAAATGGGTTAGCATAACAAGGGTCTCAAATACAAATAAACTATACTAACAATACAACGATTAGATAAAAGTGATAATGATAACACAGATATACAATAGTCTTCAGTGCTCTCCGGCACCTGACAGACTAAGGTTCCACAGTTAACCCGGTAGGTAACTGGCCAACAGCTAAACAACAACAACAATCGAGCTAATTTCGACATTACAATAACGTCCACAATCGTCATCCGAAATTTGCTACAAGGGGATACAACCCCGACCAAACCACACAACAAGATATATAATCTACCAGTACAACGGGTTATGTCTCCGACGCACGCAGGCTATCAGCGGAGCTATTAATCAAAGCAGTAAATCTATACTAAGCATGCATGGCACACCTTCGGCCCATTTATACTAAGCATTCCCGGAAGTCATCACCCTCCCGGTAACCCATAAAGCAATAAGCAAACAAAAATGATATCTATATAGGCATAACATGCTTTATCGAGAAACTGCTTGAAAACTGGTAGAAATCGGTAAACCGATCCGAAACACAAATCAAGGTTCTCTCAAAGCCCGATTAAAATGTTATAATAATAATTATCTATCATCGGGAAAGCCATACGAGAAAACCAGATTGAAAGGAAATCGAAACTCTTGAAAACTGAATCAATAGTATGAACCAGCATATAAGAGATCGATCTTCTTGAGTAAGAAGATCTTCTATATGAGTATTCTCTGCCTTAAGGTGAAGGTCGATCTTCACCCAAGGGAAGATCGATCTTCCTTAAAGGAGTCCTCTGCCCGGGAAAGAAGACATCGATCTTCATGCCATGAAGATCGATCCTTCCCAAACCAAGGTTCTGTCTGGGAAAGAAGAGATCGATTTTCTTCCCATGAAGATCGATCTTCCTTAAGTGCTCCCTCTGTCAAAGGAGGAGATCAATCTTCCCATGAAGATCGATCCTTTAAAGTCGGCAACCAATGTGGCAACAAGAAGATCGATCTTCATGGGAATGAAGATCGATCCTTCTTGCACCAACAACATATATGAATAGTGACTTTCAATTTCTTGGATTCGATCTATCAAAACGTATCAAAATCAAACCAAACTTGGCTGAGGTGTGCAATTGGATGTGGGGAATCTAATGACACCAAGAAAACAAACTTAGGATGATCAAATCCCCGTAAATCAATCAAATTGCCCGGAAGCCGATAAAATCGATGAAAACTCAATATGTGGGATTTGATCTATCAAACAGCGATGAAATCCATTCAAACTTTGTAGGAAGGTGGGATTGATAGTGGGGAATTCAGTCATGCATTAAAAACCAAATTCAGATAATGAAATATCAGATCTGAGTCCGACTCCGTCGAAAAATGGGCAAAAATACGAAATATGTTCGAAAGAATACATAAATGAAACCATGGCAAGAAACTAGAATACATAAAAGGAAAACATTCCAACAAACACAACGGCCACAAATCAATAAAAAGCGATTCTATGGTTACCAATTCACCAGAATTAGGTAGAAACACCAGCAAGTAGCAACAGGCACGGGATCTACGAATCCCTCGTCTTCGATCCACGCAGATCCACGCCGAAAAGCCGCAACCCAAGCTCTAGCCGGCAGCCAAGGAGAGAGAGAAAGGAGAGAAGAGAGAAAAAGAGAAGAGAGAGAGAGAAAAGAAAGAGCTATTTATAGATATCAGGACCGATCTCGGCCGTCCGATTCGATCTCTCCCTATCGAGCTCCGATCTTCCGATCGGAAGCACCCCTAAGGTCCTAATAAATCACATACATCAATCCAATGCAGTGTGTGTAATACGGGTGGAAAACCGACCGCCAGGGAGCAATTTTACCAAATTACCTGTGGGGTCAAAAACAGCCATACGATCATCCGATCGTACCCGACGCAGAACCAAACCAACAGGAAATGGCCCTTGACCTACGCAGTCGAGGCAGGTTAGAGGAACGGGTCCTCACATCATCTCCTCCGTGCCTCCAAAGGACCTTTACTAATGGGATCGTCTTGCCTCTCAAGACTCGATCCCTCAAGTCAAGAATCTGAACTTGTTGCTCCGTGTAGGATGCGTCTGTCTCAAGCTCTATATCTTCAACTCTGATGACGTGAGACGGATCTGGATGATACTTCCTCAGCATCAACACATGGGAGGCAGGATGCACAACAAACATGTACGAGGATAGAGCTAATCTATAGGCAACCTCTCCAATGTACTCCAAGATCTCAAAAGGGCCAATGAATATCAGTGCTAGTTTGCCTTTACTGTCAAATCTAACTGATCCTCTGCGTGAAGACACCCTCAAAAACACTCTATCACCAACGATAAACTCTAAAGGTCGTTGCACCTGATCTGCATAACTCTTCTGCCGACTCTAAGCCGTTAGAAGTCTCTATCTGATATGCGCTAATCTCTTCGAAGACCGTCTAATGATGTTTGGACCGGTGAGTGAAGCCTCCCCAACCTCTGTCCAAAAAACAGGAGAATGACATGGCCTGCCATACAACGCCTCGAAATGTGCAATGCCAAGACTATACTGGTAGATGTTGTTGTAGGAAAACTCCACCAAGGAAATGTGCACCTCCCAACTGCCTCCAGCATCAAGAACACATGCCCTAAGTATGTCCTCCAAAATCTGGATCGTTCTCTTTAACTGTCTGTTTGCTTGGGGGTGGAAAGCTGTGCTGAAGGTCAACAGGGTGCCCATAAACTCCTTAAAGCATCTCAAGAACCTACCGGTGAATCCGAAATCACGATCTGAGACGATGGAGACTGGTATGCTATGCAATCTGATCATCTCTCTGATGTATAAGCGACTCAGCCTTTCATTCGAACATGCCGAGCAAGAACGTTGCGAGTCTATCCCTGAGACGGTCATCCTCAACAAAGAGGGTGTCCAAGATGCACGTGACTCCCTCAAGTCAGTCGTCTACCACTGCTAGATCTCCTACGACGCCACCGAACCTGGGCGGGTTCAGTCACTGGAAATCCATCACTACCACTGCCACTGTCTGCCCGTCGATAGGAGGAAGGACCGCTTCATCAGTAAGGGAAACCGCCTCCTCCTCTACCACGACTGTCTGGTGCAGGTGAAGACCACCGAGCCCTGAGCGCCCTAGCAGGGGCATCCCTGACTGGTCGAGTGGGTCAACCACGTCGAGCCCCACCATGACCCTCAACCGGAGGTCGGCCTCGAGCACTCATCATCTATACCAATACCAAGGACAACAAGTATACACTCATCAAAAACGGCAAAAAACAACTTGACAACATTAAAAGAAAACACAACACATATTCACATGCAGCATGTGTCACACCCCAGCCCAGAAAACCCATCCAGTCCGGGACGTGAGGGGAAACCTACACTATTTACATTCGATACGGCACGACAATACACAAAGCGGGATTAATTTGAACTTAAAGGCATCCAAGGGCATAAAGGTAAACCTAGATATTACATTGCGGAATAAAACTCAATCAAAAGAGGGAACATGATTTCATATATTAAACGTTAAGTACATCATTCTCAAAGGTAACAATAAACAAAAGCTGCCAAAATATACATTTGTCCCTCTGAGACCTCAAACGCCTCCGGAAGTCGACGCACCGCCAAGACCTGATCTAGCTGGAACCACTGAGGATGAGCTGACGCCTGCACCTTCAAATACAGTCCGAGTAGGAGTGAGCAATAAGCTCAGTAGGGTTCTACTCTACTCTACGTCGCACAAGAAAAAGGGGAAACCACAAAGTCCCGAAATCTGTCTCATCTCTAAGGGAAACTCACGTTATGTCCACTGCCTACCCCAGGGCACGTGCTATGTGACCTCAACTGTCAACAGCCGTCCCTCTCAACCACCAAGCGCTGAACAACAAAGGGGTAGGACCCATGGAAACACGTAACTTCCCTTAACACGGATACTGAGCATGAGACAAGAACTCTACGCAACCTCTACACCTCAAACAACAGATAATAGCCAACTAGACCCATCCTCGAGAATACAAAGATTTGGCATAACAATCACGCCCTAGTCCTTGCTACCCGGCCACGGTCCTAGAACTAGATCCGAGCTACCCGAGAGCCTCGGATCGGCGAAGACCGTATTCACCCGTGTCCTAGCCTTATGCTCTAATGCAAACAAGATGCATGCAATGCTCAGACACAGATAAAGAGATATAAGCATGCAACAATATGACATCAATTATACAGGGCTAGGCATAGCCTACAGCTAGCCAAAGGGGTGAGCATAGCAAAGGTCTCAAATACAGATAAGCTACACTAACAATACAACGATTAGAGCAAAGCGATAAACACATATATACAATAGTCTTCAATGCTCTCCGGCATCTGACAGACTAAGGATCCACAGTTACCCTGCAGGTAACTGGCCAACAGCCAAGCGACAATAACAATCGAGCCAATTTCGGCATTACAACGACGTCCGCAACCGTCAACCGAAATTGCTACAAAGGGATCCAATCCCGGCCAAGCCAACAAGCCACACATACAAGATATATAATCTACCAGTATAACGGGTTATGCCCCCGGCGCACGCCGGCAATCAGCGGGGCTATTAATCAAAGCAGTAAAACTATTCTAAGCATGCGGGGCACACCTTCGGCCCATTTATACTAAACATTCCCGGGGGTCGTCACTCCCCCGGTTACCCATTAAGCGATAAAACAATCACAAACTACATATATATACATATATATATATATAGACATAGCATGCTCATCAAAAAAACTGCTTGAAAATCGGTAGAAATCGATAAACCGATTTGAAATACAACTTACGACGTAATTCGAAAATAAACCCGTCAAAATCCCGATTAAAATATTATAATAATCCTTACCTATCATCGGGAAAGCCACGTGAGAAATTCAGGTCGAAAAGAAACGGAAAACACCAAATTCGGATCAATTATAATAAATCAGCATATAAACGATTGATCATCTTGGGTAAGATGATTGATCATTTACATGGGTGCTTACTGTCAAGCAAAAATGATCGATCTTCAATCCAAAGGAAGATCGATCTTCCTTAAGGGTATTCCCTGCCTGGGAAGGAGAGATCGATCTTCTTTCACTGGAAGATCGATCTTCCTTAAGATGGTCTTCTGTCTGAGAAAGAAGGATCGATCTTCTGGCACCAGAAGATCGATCTTCCTCAAACACACTCCCTGTCAAGAAGAGGATCGATCTTCCTCAAACACACTTCCTTAAGGGTATTCCCTGTTTGGGAAGGAGAGATCGATCCTTCATATGTCGGCAGGAAAGATGAATAGTGTCTGAGATCCAATTTCTTGGATTTGATCTATCAAAACGTATCGAAATCAAACCAAACTTGGTGGGCATGTGCAGTTGGATGTGGGGAATCTAATGACATTAAGAAATCGAATTTTGGATGATCAAATCCTCAGAATTAAATCAAATTGCCCGGAAGCCGACGAAAAACTGAATTTGTTGGATTTGATCTATTAAACGGCGATGGAATCCATTCAATCTTTGCATGAAGGTCTATTTGATGATGGGGAATTCATTTATTCAATAAAAACCAAATTCAGATCATGAAATATCAAATCTGAGTCCGTCCCCGTCGAAAAACATACAAAAATACGAAATTTATCCGAAAGAATACGGAAAAAAAACCATAGCTAGCTTCTAAACATAGCAAGGAATAAGAATATCGAAAATTAAAGCATTCCAACACACACAACAACCACAAATCACAAAAACGCAATCCTAGGGTTACCAACTCATAAGAATTGGGTAGAAACACCTACATGTATAGACGTGCAGGTGATCTACATGATCCTCAACTCCAATCACCGTGGATCCGCACTGAAAAGCTGCAGCCGGATCTCCACTCCGGCAGCCAACGAAGGAGAGAGGAAGAAAGAAAGAAAAGAAGAGAAGAGAGATAAAAGAGAAGGGTTCAAATAGAAAGCTGGAATCGATCACAGCCGTCCATTTCGATCTATCCCGATCGAGCTCCGATCTTTCGATTGAAAACGCCCTTAAGGTTCTAATCAAACACACACATCAATCCAATGCAGTGTGTGCAACGCGGGCATGAAACCGACCGCCAGGGAGCAATTTTACCAAATTGCCCCTAGGGTCAAAAACAACGATGCGATCAACCGATCGCATCCCAAGGCCAACCAGTCAAACCACAAAACCGGACCCTCGACCTAACGCGGTCGTACCGAGTTAGAGGTACGGGTCCTCACAACCTATCACCCTTAAAAAAATTTCGTCCCGAAATTCAAGGTTAGGGCCGAAAAAAAAGAACCAACTAGTCCTCGTGGCACGAATAACCACACAAAGAAAACTACTTGCTGGGTCGAACAGTCGGGGGAACTCTCGGCGCATGCGATCCTCTCGCTCCCACATCAAGCTCTCTGCACTACGATGCCTCCATCTGATCATCACCAACGATATCGATCTGCCTCTCAGCACCTGATCCCGTCTATCCAGAATCTGCACTGGCTGCTCTATGTAGGTGGCGTCCTCCTCGACTACGATGTCGCCGGGTTTGATCACGTGGGACGGATATGGAATGTACTTCTTCAATATCAAACATGTGGCGGTAGGACACGCAACTGTCAAGTGCAGAATGGAGTCAATTGTAAGCAAACCCTCTATCACAGACTAAATCCCCGAAAGAGCCAAAACAATTTGGCATCGATTCATCCTTGGCCATTCCATTTGGATCTTTGCATAGAATCATCCGTAAGAACGCTCTGTCGCCAACTGCGAACTCTAACGGCTGCTACCTCTGATCTACATAAATCTTCTGTCAACTCTGACCTGATCTGCACTGATCTCTCTGCCTTAAAAGGTCCAATGCCGGTGTTGAGATGTCAACTGTGAAAGTAGGCAAACTCCGCTATGAGGTTGTGCTCTCGTCGTCTGACGTCTGCATCAACAATACATGCTCCAAGCACGACACAAGGGATCTGAATGGTCCTCCCTGACCGTCTATCCATCTGTGTCGCGAGATGTTGTGCTGATAATCAACAAAATGGTCGTAGGCTCCTAAGAGCTATACTAGAATCTGTCTGTGATCCTGGAATCATGGCTTGAAGTGATGGAAGTTGAAACATCACGCAATCTGATCACCTCTCTGACATGTGAACTGCTATGCGGCACATATACTCCTCACAGATGGTATATGTGTTGATCTGACCAGTCGGGCAAAATGATCCAAATCATGTGAAGTCTTCTCGGCATCCCCTATAAGCTGGTGGTGAAGGCTGTCATACCATGATGTTCATCCCGATACTAGAAGACTGCAACGAGTCTGCTATCTGTCAACACTCTGCCTCCATCTTCTGACAGGTAGAGTAATAAGGAAAGAACTCCGCATCTAACCTCTCCATCCTGTGCCAACCAATCTGATCACGAAATCCCTGATATATCTCCGTGCCTTCTAAATGAATAGCAACAAGAGAGTAGCGAACCTCATGCAAAATGTCCTCGCACAATTCTGAAACTGCTACTCAACCTCTAGAGCACAATCAACTGTCTACTGATGTCATCAGGAATCTCTGTCTGATATGTGCTAATCTCCCCGAGGATTGTCTGATGACGTCTGGAATGGTGGGTGATGCCTCAACAAATTCGGTTGAGCAATCAGAAGAACGACGTGAACTGTTGTGCTACGCCTCGAATGTTACAACATTGGTCTGGACTGATGATCGCTGAAGTAGGTGAACTCCAGCAAAGGGACGTACTCCTCCCAGCTGCCTCCTGCAATCTGGTGATGACGTCCGCCATGGTTTGCTCCCACTCCCACTCTGATACTGGAAGGGCTGCAATGGGTCTGCCGGATCTGCAACACTACTAACGAAGCACAACCTGCAGTCTGCTAACGTTGTCCAGCTCTCAGTCACGTGCTCGGCACCGATTGCAGCATGGATCCCCACGAACTCTGAATATCTGCCCTGGGTCTCTATCACTCTGGCTATGAGAGCTGGGATGCTGCGAACAGCAAGGAGCAAATCATCTGGAACTTGATCCTCGAAACACGGTCCAACTGACTATCTGTCTTCGATGAGCTGACAAATCCACCAAATATGCTCTAGCCTCTAACAACTGTTGATGGCTATCACCCTTAAAGGCACTGACGTAGTGACTTTAAGGCAAGAGCTCCGGTCTCCTGGTCACTTCGGTCAACGGTCCCGCGGTCTTAGAGATGCCTCTACTGAATCTCGAGTACCGTCTTCGACCTCTGCCATCGCATATCTGTGTCGAGCTCAGCTGAATCAATTGATCTGCCTGCCGCTGAAACCTGCCTCTAAAGGCCAAACCCTCACACTGGGAGCCAAATAACACCGATGCCCCCTCGGCAACTATGATAAGAACCCCGAATGAAGCTCATGCTCCTCCTCAACACACCAGTAGATATGATGTTGTTGACGAACACTACTACAACTAATCAGGTATGGCCTGAAGATCCTCTACATCAGATCTGCGAAGGCTGCTGGTGCGTTTGTAAGATCATATGGCATTACTGTGTAACCCTATAGTCCGTACCTCGTACGGAAGGCTATTTTTGAGATGTCACAATCCCGAATCCTCAGCTGGTGTAGTCGATGCGAAGATGTGAAGATCAAACTCTGAAGGGGTCAACGAGTCTCTCCACTGCTAATCCATCATCGACGCACTGTAGTGGGCACGTACCTTGTGCTGCAACACTATCTAGCTTCCCTGAAGCCCATGCATCTATGGAGGGAACCATCCCTAATGAGAACCGGAACACACTCTGAGGCAACACACATGGGTGAACGAAGTCCTGAGCTACTGACTTAGCTGACTGAGTCCTCGACTCTCCATATGTTGCTGTCATCCACATGCAAGCTCGCAACGCTCAAAACCGCCCAAAGGAACCTCGATCTCGAACTCTGTGTCCCGCGAAGGCGATAACCAAAAGCTCCTCAAAAGGACAGCTGCACAAACAATAACAACAACAACACGAGGGAAAACAGCTCACCAGAGCACCCCGAAACCAACGGGGAAGGAGTTCACCACGAGCCGGTGAACAAGCCCCAGCTCTCGACAAGCAGAAGGATCGCCAAACCACGACCTTCAACGAGAGCAAAACAACGCCGTCAGGTGTACCCACGACACCTTCCCACGACCAAAGAAACACAACCCGATGCGCGGCCAACCGACGCAACCGAGGAAGCCATCGAACCCCAACATGCATCACACGTGGGCGACGGACACCAAGAGGTCCCCAACCTCTAACAAACGCCCCGGCAAGAGCAACCAACCCAAGCTCTTGTCCCAAATCGGTGGCTACTCCCAAAGCCACACCCGACTCCAGTCCCAAGCCAACACGGCCGCACGGGAACGAGTCACAAGGGGAAACCCAGAGCCACAAGGAAAACGCAAGCTATGAGAAGCTTCGAAAGCTAAAGGCTGAAGCTGGTGGCTCTGAAACGGGCTGTTGCTGAAGATGCTCTCTTTCCTCCGGAGTGCACGAACTGTTGGCTAGACCGGTCGCCGCATCGTCTCCAGCAAGTCTCTATCTGGAATCGAAATTCCCGCGTCTGCCCTAGATACCTGCCCTAACTGAGGCACTAGTCCACTGCTCTAGCCCACACCATGCGTCAGGCTCGACTGCTCTGTGATAAGCGCCCAACGCCCCTCGCAACCAGCACCGTCGACGAAGATACCCACGACGGCTAGCACTCGAGCACCCGGTGAAATCCCTCTCAGTTTGGTGGTCCAGGCTACCTCTCAAAGAACCAGCACGACGCTACTGCTACCACGGTTGTCACTGATGCTGAAACCACTGCCTCTACCAACAGCTACCTTGCCGTTCCCTAGAAGCAGGAATGATAGCCCCGAAACACACCACGACCACCGACCAATTGTCTGGTGTCAACCCTCAAGTCACTTGTCCCGGTAGCTGGAGCACAGTCCAGGGTGCACCCCGCTGTTGCTCTAGCATACCGAGCCAGATGAACCAGCCAACCCGCGTGTCGCCACGCGATGCGAGTACCCAGAACCAGAGGAGGGTACTAACAACTACACCACCCTCTAAGGGTAGGTGCCAGAGAACAGTACGCGAACTGTTCTCAACACAACCAACAGTGTCCCTAGTGGCCCTGACAAGCGCCACTATGCATCGCTTCCTGGGAAGATAAGAAACAACGGCTTCCCAAACAAGCGATACTCCTGGATGTCCAAAACATCCGCGATCCGGGACACCTCCTTCAATCAGTCCTCTACTATCGAAAGATCTCCAACATCGCCTCTTGACCACAACGGATCCACTTCTTGGGATTCCAAGAGCACAGAGGCAACATACGTCCAATCCCTACTCGCTCGTCTCCAGCACGGGGGAAGACACTGTCAGGCGAGGGAACGGACGACACCGGTGTGCATGCAAATCTCCCCCTGAGACGTCATGACACAACCGAAAAGCAACAAAACACAACAGCAAATAGATAAATAACCACATCACACACAATCGCAAACAGACATGCAAGGATGTTCTAGATCTACAACTATCCCATTCCACACTCAAAACATTAACCTCAAACCTAATCCTATCCCTGGGACCTACAGCATGCTCTGATACCAAGTTGTCACGCCCCATCCCAGAAAACCCATCTGGTCCGGGACATGAGGGGAAACCTACACTATTTACATCCGATACGGCATGACAATATACAAAGCGAAATTAATTTGAACTTAAAGACTTCTAAGGACATAAAGGTAAAGCTAGATATTACATTGTGGAATAAAACACAATCAAAAGAGAAAACATGATTTCATATATTAAACGTTAAGTACATCGTCCTCAAATATAACAATAAACAAAAACTGTCAAAATATACATCTGTCCCTATGAGACCTCAAACGCCTCTTGAAGTTGACGCGCCTCCAAGACCTGATCTAGCTGGAACCACCGAGGATGAGCTGACGCCTGCACCTACAAACACAACCCGGGTAGAAGTGACCAATAAGCTCACTAGGGTTCTACTCTATTCTACGTCACACAGGAAAAAGGGGAAACCACAAAATCCCGGGGAAACTCATGTTACTTCCCCCGCCTACCTCAGGGCACGGGCTCTGTGATCTCAACTATCAACAGTCGTCCTTCTCAACCACCAAGAGCTCAGCGCTGAATAACAAACGGGTAGGACCCAGGGCAGCACGTAACTTCCCTTAACACGGATAATGAGCATGAGACAAGAACTCTACGTAACCTCTACATCTCAAGCAACATATAATAGCCAACTAGACCCATCCTCGAGAATACAAAGATTTGGCATAAGAATCATGCCCTAGTCCTTGCTACCTAGCTACGATCCTAGAACTAGATCCGAGCTACCCGAGAGCCTCGGATCGACAAAGACCCTATTCACCTGTGTCCTAGACTTATGCTCTAATGTAAACAAGATGCATGCAATGCTCAGACACAGATAAAGAGATATAAGCATGCAATAAGATGACAAGGGGTGAGCATAGCAAGAGTCTCAAATACAGATAAGCTATACTAACAATACAACGATTAGAGCAAAGCGATAAACACATATATACAATAGTCTTCAATGCTCTCCGGCACCTGACAGACTAAGGTTCCACATTTACCCTGCAGGTAACTGGCCAACAGCCAAGCGACAATAACAATCGAGCCAATTTCGGCATTACAACGACGTCCGCAACCGTCAACCGAAATTGCTACAAAGGGATCCAATCCCGGCCAAGCCAACAAGCCACACATACAAGATATATAATCTACCAGTATAACGGGTTATGCCCCCGGCGCACGCCGGCAATCAGCGGGGCTATTAATCAAAGCAGTAAAACTATTCTAAGCATGCGAGGCACACCTTCGGCCCATTTATACTAAACATTCCCGGGGGTCGTCACTCCCCCGGTTACCCATTAAGCGATAAAACAATCACAAACTACATATATATACATATATATATCGACATAGCATGCTCATCAAAAAAACTGCTTGAAAATCGATAGAAATCGATAAACCGATTTGAAATACAACTTACGACGTAATTCAAAAATAAACCCGTCAAAATCCCGATTAAAATATTATAATAATCCTTATTATCGGGAAAGCAACTCAAGAAATTCGGATTGAAAAGAACCCGAAAACACCAAATTCGGATCAATTATAACAAATCAGCATATAAAAGATCGATCATCTTGGGTAAGATGATCGATCATTTACATGGGTGCTTACTGTCAAGGAGAAATAATCGATTTTCACTCCAAAGGAAGATCGATCTTCCTCAACGGTATTCCCTGCCTGGGAAGGAGAGATCGATCTTCTTTCACAGGAAGATCGATCTTCCTTAAGATGGTGTTCTGTCTGAGGAAGAAGGATCGATCTTCTGGTGCGATCTTCCTCAAACACACTCCCTATCAAGAAGAGGATCTATCGATCTTCTTCAGACGGAGCAGAACGCTTACAAACGAAAGAAGGAAGATCGATCCTTTATATGTCGGCAGGAAAGATGAATAGTATCTGAGATCCAATTTCTTGGATTTGATCTATCAAAACATATCGAAATCAAATCAAACTTGGTAGACATGTGCAGTTGGATGTGGGGAATCTAATGAAACTAAGAAATCCAACTTTGGATGATCAAATCCTCCGAATTAAATCAAATTACCCGGAAGCCGATGAAACCGACGAAAAACTGATTTTGTTGGATATCATCTATCAAACGGCGATGGAGTTCATTCAAACTTTGTAGGAAGGTTTATTTGATGATGAGAAATTCATTCGTGCAATAAAAACCAAACTCAGCTCATGAAATATCATATCTAAGTCCGTCCCTGTCGAAAAATCGACAAAAATACAGAATTCGTCCGAAAGAATACGAAAAAGAAACCATAACTAGCTTCTAAGCTTCTAAACATAGCAAGGAATAAGAATACCAAAAATCAAAGCATTCCAACACACACAACAACCACAAATCACAAAAAGACGATCCTAAGATTACCAACTCGTAGGAATTGGGTAGAAACACTACATGTATTGATGTGCAAGCGATTTACAAGATCCTCAACTCCGATCGCCGCGGATCCGCGCCAAAAAGCCTTAGTCAGATGTCCACTCCGGCAACCAACGAAGGAGAGAGGAAGAGAAGAGAAAAGAGAAGGGTTTAAATAGAAAACTGGAATCGATCACAGCCGTCCATTTCGATCTATCTCGATCGAGTTCCGATCTTTCGATCGGAAGCGCTCTTAAGGTTCTAATCAAACACATGCATCAATCCAAAACAGTGTGTGCAACACGGGTGTGAAACCAATTGTTAGGGAGCAATTTTACCAAATTACCCCTAGGGTCAAAAACAGTGATGCGGTCAACCGATCGCATCCCAAGGCCAACCAAGCTAAACCACAAAATAGAACCCTCGACCTAACGCGATCGGATCGGATTGGAGGTACGGGTTCTCACAACATGCAAGGATGTTCTAGACATAAAACTATTCCATTACGCACTCAAAACCTTAACCGTAAGCCTAATTCTAACCTTTGGACCTACAACATGCTCTGATACCAAACTGTCACGCTCGACCCCGAAAACCCATCAGAATCGGGACGTGAGTGAATCTAACTACAATCCAACCTGTGGTGCACAATTTACATATCCAAAATCCAAAGCTAATTTTCAATAATCTAAATATAGGGACATAAAGGTAAAAAATTAACTATCACAATCCTCAATTTAGAAAAACAAAGGAAAAACATGCTATCTCATATATCACCAAAAAGAACATTATACAAAAAGTCCCTAAATATGTCAGAAGGTTCACAAATTCAAAACAGTAAAGAGAATAACAAAAGATAATACCTCAAGGTGACGCACCACCAGAAGAGGAAACTCCTCCAAACTCATATCCACCAGAGAAAGAGGGAAATGTGTCTGTACCTGCGCACGCAGCCCGGGTAGGGTGAGCAACAAAGCTCAGTAGGGATGTACACTATGACACATACAAAGAAGGGGCAAATACGGCTTTGTCATCCTCCGCCTAAATCTAAGGAGTGACTCAAGACTCACACTGGCCTTACCGATTCCCCGAGGGTTTCACTACCCTCACCCAACGACGAAACAATGGGGACGATCCCCTACGGGTAAGGACACAGGGTTCGCATATTGCCACTACGCTCTCCATTGACCCTCATCGTCTAACCACCCCTCATTTGAGGACACAAGTCATGGACATCGGGGACACACACCCTTAAGACATAGGTCGAGAGAACCGACACGACCTCTACACCTCAAGTATTATAATAACAAATTCAACTACATAATAATCCTCAAAGAGATAGCAAAGTCGATTAAAAACAACAATCACATCCTAAAGCACATTCTACCCAAGCCCCTGCCCTAGAGCTAGATCCGACGTACCCAAGTCAAACAGATCGGCGAAACACCACATCCTAACCTTATGCTTCTAATGCAAACAAAATGTATGAATAATCAAACGCATATTTCAGAATATAAACATATAACAATATGCCATAACAATATACAAGGTTAAGCATCTAAAACCTCCAAGGGCTCACTAACATACAATCAATGAGGGCACAGATTTGGCCCATTTAACTAGCCATTCAATCAAGCATTTAATAAAGACACACCGTCGGCCATTTATACAACTAAACATTCCCAAAGGGCATGACTCTCTTGGTTCACCCACAAGCCTACGTAAGGTGGCCAATAGGGCCTAATAGACATAGGTATATACATATAGACCATGCATCCACATAAAACCATTAATTTCAAGAAAGTTAGCAACTAGTTAAATATGCCATAATTCAAAATTAAATCCTTGAAAACCTACCAAATTAAGCAAATTAGTCCTAGATGTTGCTAATAACAACATATCAAAGAATCAACTTGAAAAGAGCTTGAAAACCAACAGAAATCCGAGAAAAAACACATACATTCGGATTGCTATAGTAATCGATGGAACAAATACAAAGAAAAACTCAATCCAACGAAACCCGATCGAAATGAAACTTAAAAGCATGGTAGATCAGGTGGAGGACAACAAGCTACAAGCTAAAAATCAAACAAACAACAAAGATCCTAACCTAGTAGAGCCTAAACCCAAAGATTAGGGTAGAAACCGCTTAAGGTAAGCTAATCTCCTTCCGATCTTGCTTCTTAGGTCTAAGATGGCATTGATCTAACTTCTTTCAAACTTTTTCTGCCTCCTCAAGATCTCTCTCTCTCTCTCTCTCTGTGGACCAGAACGAAGGAAAGAAAAGGGAGAGGAAGATGAGAAATAAAGTGGGAAGAGAGAAAAGAGTGTTTTAAATTCAATTTATGAAAGTTTATGTATTGAAGGTCGATGTGAAGGTCAACCGTGAGATGATATGGATGTTAAGTTTTTGCTGACAGTCGATCCATGCATCGACCTTGAGAATCCTTTTTGGTGTCTAGGGCGTACGGTCGATGTGACGGTCGAAGAGGAGGTCGACCTTGAAGCTTGGCGTGACGGTTGATTTGACGGACGATAATGTCGACCACCAGAACCAGGTTGGGCTAATTGAGTTGTGATCAGAGAGTTTGGCTAACAATATCGACTTCTAATCTCGTTCTTAGGTTCATATACTGCACAAACATCAATCACGGGGTTGTGTGTGCACCAGCGCTTGTGAAACCCAACTCCACAAGGGAAAATTAGCAAAATGCCCTTTGGAGTCGCAAAGAGCAACACGATTACCAGATCGTACCCGATGCGAAACCAAGCCAACCGAACCCACGGATCCGACCTACGCGGTCAAACCAAGTGTAGAGGCATTGGTCCTCACATATAGTATGGGGTGTATGGGTTTGTATTGACTCACAATAACATGTAAGTCACATGTTGATCGACGGTCCCGATACGAAGCTGATCTGAAGTCCGGGTTTTGCACCCTCACGTGGAAAATAGATCTGTAGCATCCCATGTACTCCAGCACGGATTCATGTGGCCTACACCGGACTTTAGGGCCGATCCTTGCCACCTGGATCATGCGATCAGCCCACCTATTTCAATGCCCTAGCACGAAGTCGAACTCCGCGTATGTGAATGGCTATATTGAGGGTAAATTTGGGATATGATATCCAAAATATTGGTGTATTCAACATTTTTTGTTATTTCAAACTTACTTGGGGTGTACTTAGAATTTAGGGTGTACTTGATAGAAAGCTAGGTGTATTTAGAATTGAGTCCTATTTGGGTACTACCATTTCCTCGTACTACCATCATACCAATAGATGAGATTTTTTTTAGATCTCATATTCAATGGTTGAGATCATTAGTTTCAGAATCCCAGTCAACACTTTATTAATGATATTAACCGTTGGATGAGATCTATTTCATTGGTATGATGATAGTATGAAACATAGTACTACCATTTCCTCCATACTACCATCTCATCCAACGGTTGATATCATTAATAAAATGTTGGTTGAGATTCTGAAACTTATGATCTCAACCATTGGATGAGATCTAAGCAAATCCCATCCATTGATATGATGGTAGTATGAGAAAATGGTAGTACCCAAATAGGTTCTTTAATCTTTAGGAGTGCCCTTCTTCAAATTTCAGCAACTTAACTTGGTTTGGCCAATCTCAGCTAGATCCAAATTCATTCATTGTGGGCCAGACCAGGCCAAGTGAACACTTGGACAGCACCATTATAGCATCAATGTAGAAGATAAGAGTCTGAAACCGACACCCTTTTGGCTCTCCCTTTGGGACCATTGCCAAAATACACTCCTTTCTAAACCCCAAAAGAGCTGTTTGTGGATTGCTTTCTTTATACTCGAATCAAGAATCTGATTCGGTTTTGAGTAAGATGTGAGCATCTGATGACTACTAATATTGGACTCGGTGACTCTCTGTTAATGTATTTTTGCACTAAAACAGACATAAGGTCAGACATGACAAGTTTTCGGTTGCATAACAGACATCATATGGGAAGAATTGGGTCAGCTTAAAATACTTATTCTCATTGAGGAACAGCCCTCTCAAAGCAACTTGACTTCGTCTCTCAAATAAGACCCTCAACTTTCAATATATTCTTGTTGTATAAAGACGGGAAAACAAGTCATGTGAGGAACAGCCATATGCCCACATTAAGCTAATTTTGAAACTAGAGGGTCTTAATTGACGAGTACAAAAGCAAAATTTAACGTATAATATTTCTGTAGCACAACAAGGCCTAAATGACAACACAAAAGGGAAGCACCCATAATACCTCCTCATATTGCTTTGATTGCTCACTCTCCATGAGTACTCATTTCAAGCAGAGAGGGCAGACAAATGATAAGATAGCAACGTAAAAAGAGGTCACGGACTAATTCACTTCCATGGTCTTCAACTATTTTTCTTAACCGGCACGATCATTTACCAAATACCATGGTGCAGATATAATTGAACATTCTAATCCGTGCAAAAGCCAATCATGGCATCTTTGGAAGCAGAAAACCATAGGAATAAGAAGACATACAAAATAAACAAAATACTAAATAATGTTACAGAAAGGGCTATCACGAAGACGTTTACATTAACAAGTACAACAAAGCACTCGAAACAGTTCATAGACTCATAGTAGGGGCCCTGATATAGGAAAAACCAGAGGCTTTGAGAAAAATGATGCCAGTTTTCAGATACTGACCTCTACAAGAAAGTAGTGCCCTAAGCCTCTGGAAAAAAAAAGCCAAAAAAAATAATAATCAAATATCACTGAAAGAGACAAATTATAGTTCTAGAATTACACAGCTTACAAAAGTTGTATGCAAAAGATGAACAGATTATAAACTCTCACACCCTCAAATTCAATCTCATCATATTACCTAAATAAGCATCTAGAGTAAGAACCAGTTAATTTAAAGAGAGAACTCAGATCCACATCGAGCGACTATGGATGATGGCACAAATGGAGCATGCAAAGCAGGCTAATCTACAATCAAGACCAGCATAGAGGACAAGGACCAACTGAGAATTACTGGATAAGGGACTTGATCTACAAAATACAACTACTGATCCTCAATTTACAGGACAGGATGTGCTTTCTTCTATGTACAGCTAACCGTCAAGCTCGTTTCATTTATTATGTTAATCTGCCACTACACCCTCCATGACCCACTTTACCAGGGACCTGTCTGTGTCCTCCTCAAGCATCGCTTTTTGGGTCCCTGTTGCTGATTGATTATCTCCAATACCTGTTCACCAAAAAAAAAAAGGAGAAATGAAAATCGGATTTAACAGCCACTTGTATATAGAACAGCTAAAAATTGCTGTAGAGACCTTTAAATAATAAGAACGGCTTCTCTAGCCTACACATCAAAATATTCTGATTCTTCAAATAGCATGCTCTCACTGTCATGTTTAGCAGCAAATTACTTGAACTACAATATCTAATAGAGATGGCAAATAAAATGCGCAATAGAGGTATCTGGACTAAAAATAAATAGGCTGAAGGTCAAACGAGTAGAGAACTCAGTAAGTCCCTTTTGCACTGTTTTTAGACAACGGTCTCATCTGATGACAACCATATTACCAGGTTTAAGATATCAGTCCAGGCTCATAAAGAAATACTTTTAAGAAAACACAAGGACCACATATCAGCTCAGAAGCAACCAGGGATCAAAAACATACTAGTTATGCCAGCTAAAATATGTTAAAACAACAAAGTTCTCTAGCAAATTAAACTTTCTACGAGAAAGCCACACTACTAAGCAATTCTACATGAAATGTTCTGCTGGATTTTGCTTCTACATGGACACAAGAGAACTCTATACACAGCGGTAGTGGCATAGACCGCTTCTGTGTCATACAAAGTAGGCAAATCCATGATCATCCAAATACCAAAAGTGCAACAAACACTATAAATCGGGGCCAAACACATTCTCTCTGTGTGCTCATTCCAGTTTCTTCATTTTCCTTGAGAAAGAATACAATAACTATGGTCAACAGGATTCCTCCCAAACAACTTGAAATAAGCAGTTTGATTCCTTCTGCCACTTTTCTGTTGGGAGATGAAACTTGGTGTCTGCAGAGCGTGTGTTCGTTCTGTCAGTTTGGCCAACGCTGACTAGTGGCACGACCTGTGTCTTTATTGGATCAGACTCAAAATGATAGATGCACTTGTTGCTATGCTGTCGTAAAAGGGATTTCATCGACAAGATTACATGCCCAACGTTTAGATGATATCCGGCCACTTCAGGCTCCACTTCAAATTCCTACATATTATAATATTTTACCTGACTGCCAAACGTTAAAGAAATTCGAACAAGACTTTGAAATTCATTTAAGTTCACTGGTCCAAAAACTTTCTAGTGCATAAACATGTATTCAGACTTTGCTTTTAAGAGCTATAAATCTCTTTCAGATTTTGCTACCAACAGAGGCAAAGTTCATTTTCTTCTTAAATTTACTCCCAGGTATTTATCTTATTGAAGAACATGATATTAAATTTTTTATTGAGATGTTGCAAAAAAAACATGTCAGTGCTCCTACATATAATCTTAATGAATAAATAAAGCATAGAATGTTAGAAATAAAGAACCTTAAACAGTATATGTCATTCCTTTTGTGTCAGCATGAAATCCAAACTATTGACTATCCAAGGGCAATTTCAAGAAACAAGTAAATCCAGTCAAAATCAAACTATCTGGGGAGACAGAAGTCACATAATTTGGTCTTACAAATGCTTCCAGTCCTACATGCACTTATATGGTCGCTCCTATCACTGAACAATTTTGTTGTAAGTATAGTAATTCACCCAATAGACCCATATGTCCTACATGCACAGTCCTACCAAGAGATCTTGATATGGTTCTAGCAATCCATGGAGTGGACCCATATACCCTTCTTCTCCATGTACAAAATTGCAGACAAGGATGGAACTGGAAGGAATATAGGAGAGTACTAAGGAAAGCATTCAACCAAGATAAACTAGAGTGGCAACAATAAGGATGATTCAAACCACGGATAAGGAATACTCATTGGGAAATTTTCCAAACATCAAGCTCAAAAAAAGTCAGCAAAAGTAAATTATCAAGACTGTTGATGATAAGAAGCATATCACATGCAATGGTTGAAAGAAAGAATCTTAAATCATCTACTGAGCATATAACTTAACTATGTTTATTGTTCCGCCACCATATCAGCAGGATCTACAGGCGGGGAGTTCGTAAAAGGCTTACAACAATGACAACACCCAAGGTTACTCCAGTAAGACAGGTTTATCAACAAAATAAAGAAGGCCGATCAGAGAATTGCACAAACATGACAACCTACAATCCTCCCATTACCATGCTGGGGGCCCATGTCATGCCGATCCGAGACCGGCTCCGCACATGCTGCAACCATGGACTGTTACGAAGTTTTTTAATAGTGCGACAAGTGCATTCAACTCTCAGAACACGTATATTAGGTATTTTTGGCTTTTTGGGATGTATTAAGAGATGTTTGTGCAATCAAAATAAAACTAATTTGATCTTAAACGTCAAACATGATGATATAGTAAAGAAATAAAAGATTTTAAAACTTAGTATTAGACCATTAAAGCTCCATGCCGGTCCATACCGCTCTATGCCGGCCTATGCCAGCCCATGGCGGCCAGCATGTGCCAGTGCCAGACGGCACTAAACCACAATCTATGTCCTAGACCATAGCATCCATGCCGATAGCCCACCAGGAGGACTTTTGCTGGCCATGCTGGCCGGTACATTAAACCTTCGTTTTCGTTTTCTCACCAAGAAGGATCTTAAAAGTGAGTGTCTCATAGCACAAGATACCTACATCTGTTGAACAAAATTTGATGCCAACAGATAACAAATATTGTGGGATGGCCTCTCCACCTTCTAAAGGATAAAAAAACTGACAGATTTAAAATGGTGCCTTCAAAGGTATCTTTTGGAGTATAAAAGAACGGGTTTGGCTGTCTTATAGAAAATTAACCAGGTAAATTCAGCATGACTTCAGTTGAGTGAACTGAACCAGTTGATGACAAGATCTTCCTTCTAGTAGACAGATTCAGAAACATAAGTTGAACCTTATGGAACTCAGCCAAGATCTAAGCAAAGTTCCTAGAAGCACATGAACCAGTTTCCAAACAGGTAAGTTGTGAACTAAGCAGTTGAAAAAGACAGGACATATACCTGATTTTTCTGCATCTCCAAAATCTCTGTCTGCAAAAATTACAAAAATGAACTAATTTCAGATCTCCAGCCCGTGTTTCATCGTAAAGACACATCAAATGTAGCAACCAGAATGGAGATATGATTTTAGCAAATAAAAACTGAAAACCCACTCCATAAGCCGATGTTTGCAAACTTGAAGTAGTTAAATCTTGCACAAAATTAATTTAAAAAGACCTGCTTTGTCTGCAGCTCTTGGTTCTGCTCTTTAAGTTTTGCAACTTCAGCTTCCAGCTCCATTGTATATGCCTGAGTCAAAACATAGAAAAGAAAAGTTTATTGCAAACTCCCTCTAGTGTCCTGTCAAGAGCTGTTGTTTTAACCCTGCATATCCGGACTCTATTCATTCTATCAACTTAGAATATGGATAAAAAAACAAACAAGTGATTATGGGCTCTTCACTGCATGTGAATATGGAAGGAAAACAGTATGCTGTGGAACGCTCCCTAGACAACCGTAAACCCTGTTATCAACCTTCCAGGTAGGACATGCACTAGTTCTGCCATTAAAGCCACTACCAAAACCAGGTTTTTCAAGTTTAGAGAAGTCAAGCAAACCAACCGCATCCCATCCCTATTCAACAGTGCTCTCTGGAAGGACAACCAATCAACTCAAACTAACAGGGCAACACCTGGCACAAATCCATGACTCTTCAAACTCGAAGATTCCAACAGCTTAAAAAACAATATCATCTCAGGTAATAATCAAAACCACTATTATAATAACAAAAAATAATTCCTACACATGATGTAGGACTGCGACAGGAGGGTTAGATGGGAAGGGTCAGCTTCCTGGTGTGAGCTGTCACAAACTTCTTGCTGCCGGATAATTAATCTGGATAAGTGTTGTCTCAAAAGTACTATATTATCTATTATCGACAGAGAAAAAGGCTTTTTCTTCCTGTTTATGCACATGAACACCAAAAGCATGGCAGCAAGTACGGAATATTGATAACAAATAGAAAGAAAAAAAAAATCAACAAGTTTTGTTACATCTAACTTGGCTTATTCGAATTATAAAGCAGATCAGGAATAAGAAAGATCACCTGCTTACGAGCGCGCGATCTCGCCGCCGACTCCCTGTTCTTAATCATCCTCCTCTGCCTCCTCTCCACCACCTTTTCCACCGCATTGTTGCTCTTCCTCCCCCTCAACCCTGCTCCAAACACATAAGGAACAGGAGACAGAGATGACATGTCCCCATTCCCCTTGCCGAGCCCATCTGACGATAGCTGGTTCACCGGCGACACCGCCGCCGCAGCAACTGTGACGCCACCACCACCGGGTCGTAATCCCACAACTCCCTGCATCATCCCATTCATCCCATTGCTCATCGCAGCGGAGTCGCCCATCCCCAGCATTCCTCCTCCTCTGGCTCCCTGCTGGTTTGCCAGCGGCGAAGCAACATAAGGCCTCGACCCCGACGTGTTCAGCGGCAAGTTCGTAGTCAAGTTATTACCAAGCTGATTCATCACTAATCCTCCATTGCTCCGCCCAGTCTGACCGAACCCGAGATCTATAGCCCCAGTGTTGTTGGAGGACGGCAATTCTCCAAAAAACAAAGTATTACTAGCATTAGTACCGTTGTTCATCATCGGTCTCTGAGGCGGCGGCGGCTGGTTCATGTCCTCTCTGACAACCCCAGCTCTGACCAAGAACTCCTCAAGCGTCATCTCCCCCAGCGTCGGCTGCCGCTGCTGCTGCTGCTGCTGCTGTGGCGGCAAGCCCGACCCGGACGCAGCTTCCGCGGCGGCACCGCCGCCGCCGCCGTCCAAGCGCAATAGGTCGCGCCACACCTCATCCACCGTCTTCTGGCTAAGGGTGCGGGGGAGCGTCAGCGACCCCTGCCGCTGGAGCCCAGCGGACCCATCCGGCAAGGCGCTGATTGCCCCCGCCCCCACCCCCATGGCCGCCGCCATGGCCTGGCTCTCCTCAGCCGTCCATATATTCCTCAGAAACTCATCCATATTCATCGATCCGAAATCCTTCCCGATACTTCCCATCGTGTTCTGGAACTCATCAAACGTCAACGAGTAGATCGACGACTGCCTTGCCAACTCCGCCGGCGGCCCCCCGGCCCCCACCCTCCCATCCGAAGGCTCCATGTTCCTAAAACTCATCTCCTCCTCCTACAAAAACAAAGATCGATTCCAAACCAAAAAAGAAAAGAAAAAGAATCATCCTCATCATCAAACACTCATCAGCTCAGCTCCTCTGAGGAGTGAAAGATAGCATTCCAAAGAACAAAAATCCGACATAAATCGGGTAAAATCCGCTAAATTGCTAAATTATCCCGTTGTTTATGCCCACTTGGGGCTTAATTAGGGGCATAATAGAGGAAATTATAGAGAGTCGAGAGGGGGATGGATACCTGTTTGGCGCTCGCGGTGGGAGGTCGCCAGGTGTCGATGGGGGAGGTGTCGGAGGGGGGGGATTTAAGGGGGGAGGGGAAGGGAATTATTATTTAGTTAATTAGTAGAATAATGGAGGGGGTGGGGTGGCGGGTTGATTGAGACGGAGGGCGACGTGGCGGTGCTGAGAGCCCCGGGGATCCTGATGTGACCTGTGGCCAATGGGGAGGTGATATATGGTAAGATCTCGGCCGTTGGTTGGTCGTCCCGACAATGGATTATTGGAGGACTGGATTTGCACTATAGGAAGTGGAGCTTTCCAGAAGGACTGTAGTTGTTGGCGAAATCAATGGCCTTGTCAGACTTTAGGATTCGGGTTTGATAATTGGGGAGATGGGGATATTAGCCACGTCTCTAGGTTTTAAGATTCGAGCCAATCAAATAAATAATAATAAATATTTAATATTTTTAATAGGATGCATTTAAATATTCATGTCAAGTGCTAAACTGATCATGTATAATAAACGAGGATGTGGTGTGACGGTGAACAAATATCCAGTCTTTGACCTTAGATGAAAACTTTCGCATACATCTACTAATTTATACAGTGTTTGGCTATATGGTTAGATAAGTACGGGGGATTGTACCTCTGATCATAGGATTAGTGATTTGAAAGACGGAGTGAAGTCGAGGCGCCACGGACGAGCTTGTGATGTTTCACGATGCTCTGAAACTCGGATGACATTTCAGGTTCCTCCAAGCTGCTTTAGTTTTGTAGGGAACCGGGAACTATAGAATCTTGAAGATTTTTGGGTTAATTGGTGTTTAAGTTATTCAAATGAAAATATTTAGTTTTAGGTACTCATATTTTTTTCTTAAGGCATTTAGTGTATAATTTTTTTTATTACTAAAATGCCCTTTTAATATTCCTAACATATCTCAGTGACTGTTCATATGCTCAGTGGAAAGTAAGTTCATTTCCACGATTACGAAAAGTAAGTTCATTTCCACGATTACGGAAAATAAGTTCATTTTCACGATTACAGAAAGTAAGTTACTTTCCACGATTACGGAAAGTAAGTTACTTTCCACGATTACGGAAAGTAACTTGTATTTTTTGTGATGAAATCGTTGAAAATAACTTGAGTTACTTTTCAGATTAAACCAATGAAAAGAACCGTGGAAAATAACTTACCCCGATTACGGAATGTAACTTAAGCTCTCGATAATGAAATCGTGGAAAAAAACTTGAGTTACTTTCAAAATTAAACCAATGGAAAGTAACTAGCGGAAACTAACTTGAGTCTCGATAATGAAATCGTGAAAAGTTTGTGAGTTACTTTCCAAATTTAATTAATAACTTGAGTTACTTTCCAGATTAAACCAATGGAAAGTAACTGGCGGAAAGTAACTTGAGTCTCCATGATGAAATCGTGAAAACTTTGTGAGTTACTTTCCAAATTTAATTAATGGAAAGTAACTTGAGTTACTTCCCACAATTGTTACATTATTTGCACAAGTTTTTATAAGTTACTTTTCATAAGCTAGATGTTAGTATTGTGGAAAGTAACTTACAACATTATGGAAAGTAACTTCAGTCAAAATTGACTCAAAAAAGTTGTGGAACATTTTTTTGAAAAATTTGATTGTCATTGCAAAAAAAAAGTGACTAACATCTAGTGGGAGATATTATTTACTTTTCAAAAATAAAAAAAATGAAAAAGAAAGGTCATCACCGTGACCATCAGCGTTTGTCGCCGCGAGGGATCGGGAGGGTGAGGAGTTGGGCCTCTGCGAGTTACTTTCCGGCGGCGTTTGTCGCCGCGACCATCGGCTGCGTCGTCGCAACCATCGGTGTTCGTCGCGCGAGGTGCCTGGCAGCGACGGGGTGAGAAGCTGGGCCTCCGCGAGTTACTTTCCAGCGACGTTGAGGATGGCACGGAGGGTGAGGAGCTCCACGCGACGACGATGAGCTGGGGGGGGCGCGAGGGGCGCTGGGTGGCACTCGGGTGCCCGCCGGGGGGGGCCGCCGGGGGGGCTGGGGGGAGATTATATGGTGGGGGGTATTTTTGTCCCATAAGCCCCTATTGCCATATCAAAACAAAACTAGGACCTACTGACAAACCCTATTTTTTTTAGCCCCTATTGACCCTTCTCCCAAGATTTTTACTTATTAATGTCTAAAAAATTTTTAAATATCAAACATACCTCTTAATAGTTTGATATTACATATGTACCCCTTAAAATTTGAGAAAATGGTTAATCTGCCCCCTCGACTTACTTGTCGGCAAATCAATAAGGAAAATTCTTAACGCCATTAACGACGGCAGCTGAAAAGACGTTATTACCCCCGGTTAATATGCCCCTCACAGTCACCCTCATCCTCCTTCCTCTCCACCATCGACCTCAACCTACGCCGCCAACATCGTCTCACTGGTGATCTCCGAGCATCCGAATCCCCACCCATGGTGGCAGGCTAAGGGACTCCTCCGGTGACGCCTACGTCATCATCGCCCAAGAACGAGGCTTATTTGACGATAGGTAGATGCTCTTCGAAGCCTCCAGCTTGGTGATATCCGACATGGGTACCTCGAAGTCGTTGTTCATGAAGCTTAGGGTGCGGATCCCCGGGATGGCGGTGAGCGCATCGAAGATCATCAAGCGCAGACCTTGGATGACGCCCTCGTCACAGATGACACCCATCTAGTTGGTGGTGCTATTGCCGCAGGGCTTCGAGCCAGCGACCCAGTCTCGCAGCGCACCATTGCCGTCGGTGATGGTGGCCTTGAACCTCATCGCCGACCTCCTCCACTCCAATCAAGTTTCTCTGTGAATTTACTTGAAAACAGAGTTTTGGGAAGAATAATTTTTCTGCTCTCTTTTCAAAGAATCTGTACACATCTATATGTAATGATGAACCAATGGAATAGATCCTACAATCAACCTTCTATCCCTATAATCAAGCTATTACAAAGCTATACGATCTCTAGAATAGAAAAGAACTACACAGCTTATTACAAGAATCTTTGATTGCCAATCCCAATCATTCAACACTCCCCCTCAAGTTGGTGCATAAATGTCACACATGCCCAACTTGCCCAGAAACTTTAAGAATTCTTGATTTGAAACAGCTTTGGTGAGGATATCGGCCAACTGATCCTCTGATCGAATCTTAGGCAATTCCATAATTTTCTCATCTTGCTTCTCTTTGATGAAGAATATGTCTACCTCTACAAGTTTCATGCAATAATGCTGGACTGGATTATAGGCAATATCACATGCTGCTTTATTGTCACATTATAGTCGAATTGGTTGCCTAGGATGATAGCCCAAATCATTTAAGAGAAGTCTGAGCCATAATGCTTCACAAACTCCAAGTGCCATACCTCTAAATTCAGCTTCTTCACTTGAATGTGCAACAACATTTTGTTTCTTGCTTCTCTATGTAACAAGGTTGCTGATAAGACTTGAAAAGTGCACAAAACACCCTTATAATTTGGCTTTGTTGGTCTCCGAGCAATGCTTCATTGACTATTTTTACTCCATTTCAAGTATAACAGCGCCTAATAGGAGTTAGATCAACTTTGGAGCTAAAAGAACGTATTTTGGCAATTCTGGCAAGTAGGATCGATCCGACTTGTCTAATGCGATCGATCCTACTCGCCCAGCGACGGGACAATGAACAATTGAAGGATCGATCGTACTCAGCATGGCGGATCGATCCTCCTCGGGACGTAGCGTAACAACATGTGAACGATCGATCGGACTCGATAGGTTCGATCGATCCCTCTCGAGGCATCACCAGCAATTGAAGGAGTCGAATCGATCCTACTCCATAGAAGGATCGATCCTTTACGGCCAGAATTAAAGATCAAAGGTTTAGATCTAATCTGTGGGAGATGTTTGCTTAGGCTATAAATAGTCAATGTTTAGGGATTTTTGGGGGGATTTTTCCAGACGTTTTTGGAGAGAGTTTTGCCTATCTTTTTCTACACTTTTCTTCGGTGATTCTTTGGAGGAGATTGATAAGACTTGAAAAGTGCACAAAACACCCTTGTAATTTGGCTTTGTTGGGCCCCGAGCAATGCTGGACTGACTACTTTTATGCCATTTCAGGGATAACAGACCCTTCTACGAGTTAGATCAACTTTGGAGCTAAAACAGGTGTATTCTGGCGATTTTGACAAGTTAGATCGATCGGCCTCAACAGGTTCGATCGATCCAACTCAACTAACAAGGGGACGATGAACAACGGCTAGATCGATCGAAGTCCAGGAGACGGATCGATCCAGCACGGGATGTAGCGCAACAACGATGGTTCGATCGATCGGTCGAGGCAGTTGGATCGATCCAGCACGGAAGTTACCAGCAAATAAAGGCATAGGATCGATCGAACTCAAAGAGTTGGATCGATCCAGTTCGGGCGTTACTCGCAACATTAAGAACTTAAGGAGTAGGATCGATCGGACTTCAAGAGCGCGATCGATCCAAAGCGGCCAGAAGCAAAAATCGAGGGCTCAGATCTAATCCGTGGGAGGTTGTCTCATGGGCTATAAGTAGTCATTGTTTAGGGATTTTGGGGGGCTTTTTTTCCAGACGTTTTTGGGGAGAGTTTTCCTACCTTTTTCCATCCTTTTCTTCGACGATTCTTTAGAGGAGATCCATGGCGGAAGGAGATCATCAACTTCTACCGACGGATTATTCCCTGAAGATGAGTAACTAAAACCCTAACCATGGGATTCTTATGATGTAACTAGGGTTTTTACTAGGGATTTCTTAGATTTAGGGTTTGTATACACGATTATTTGGTTTTATGGATTAATCTATATTTTCTCTATATCTTGGTGTTGATTTCTTGCTGGATGTTTGGATCGTTCTTGCTTGCACTTGATTCTAGAGCTTGTGTATGTTAGGGCGTGGATTGGATTCATCCAAATAAGAGGATCATGCTAGTCCCATGATATCTCGGATGGAATCTTATTCGTGATTAGGGATTGTATAGTGCTAGTCCCACTATAGTAGTGCTAGTCCCACTACGTTCCATCCCTAATCCTTCATGCATCTTATCTTTGTAGTTTCGGCCATCGAGATGCGAAGTCATCTCATTTTTACACCTTAATCCATATCTATGCTCGTAGTTGCGATGAACTCATCTGAGCAAGGGGGTTCATTAGCAGTGAACATAACTAATCATTCGGTCACTGATATTTTGAATGCATCAAACCTTGCAGACAAGGAATCCTAAACAGAACTTGTCGAGTGATGAGGAGAACTAGCCATTCACTTATCAACTTTTAGGAAGCCATTCATCGTGTTTGCATGCCTTGATCTTTGAAAAACCTGGTAGATCCTTAGTTATTGATTAATAATCCTATGGTCCTTTCTCTCATAATTATCAATCCTCTAGTACAACTTTAGTTTACTTTCGACTTGCAATCTTTTCTCAACTCATTAGTAGGAAATTTGCTAAGTGTTCAATTTCAATCCCTTAAATCCCTGTGGACTCGACTCGGACTCTCCGCTATCTATTAGTTCTTAGTAGTTAAAGTAGAGCACCGGAATATTTTGTAATTTTGGTCAGACTTGTTAAGCTGCGACACTTTTCAAGTCGTATCAGAGATCCATGGCGGGAGGAGATCATCAACTTCCACCGATGAATCGACCCCTGAAGATGAGTAGCTAAAACTCTAACCATGGGATTCTTATTATGTAACTAGGGTTTTTACTTGGGATTTCTTAGATCTAGGGCTTGTATACACGATTGTTTGACTTATATGGATTGAGTTCTATTTTCTTTATATCTTGGTGTTGAATTCTTACTGGATGTATGGATTGTTCTTGTTTGCGCTTGATTCTAGAGCTTATGTATGTTAGGGCTTGGATTGGATTCATCCAAATAAGAGGATCATGCTAGTCCCATGATATCTCGGATGAAATCTTCTTCGTGATTAGGGATTGTATAGTGCTAGTCCCACTAGGTTCCATCCCTAATTCTTCATGCATCCTACTTTTGTAGATTCGGCCATCGAGATGCTAACCCATCTCGATCTCACTCCTAAATCCATATTTGTACTGCTACTTGCGATGAATTCATCCTAATAAGAGGGTTCATTAGCAGTGAACGTAACTAATCATTCGGTCACTGACATTTAGATACTTGTTCTTGCCAACAAGGAATCCTAACCAGAACTTGTTGAGTGATAAGGAGAACTAGCCATTCACTTATCAACTTTTAGGAAGCTATTCATCGTGTTTGCGTGCCCTAATCTTAGGAAGACTTGGTAGAACCTTAGTTATTGATTAAGAATCTTGTGTTCCTTTCTCTCATATTCATAAATCTTTTAGTATAAGTTCAGTTTCATTTCAACCTGTAATCTTTTCTCAACTCATTAGTAGGAAATTTACTAAGTGTTCGATCTCAATCACTTAAATCCCTGTGGACTCGACTCGGACTCTCCACTATCTACTATTTATTAGTAGTTAAAGTAGAGCACCGGAAATAATAGTAATTTTGGTTAGACTTGTTAAGCTACGACACTTTTCAAATCCTATCAGTTGCCACCTACAAAGGTGAAATATCCAGAAGTAGACTGCCTATCATCTATGGCTCCAGGCCAATCAGCATTAGTATATGCATCCACACTTTCACAATCTTTGTTTTTAGTGAACAAAATTCCTTTGCCATGAGCAGATTTCAGTTAGCTCAAAATGCGCATAACTGCCTTCATATGTAGCGCTCTAGGATTATGCATAAACTGGTTGACGACACTCAATGCATAGGCAAGGTCTGGCCTTGTGTGTGCTAAGTACATCAACCTTCCTACAAGTCTTTGGTATCTCCTTTTATCATCCGGAACCTGGTTAGACTCAACACATAGCTTCAAACCTTCCTCCACTGGTGTATCAACTGGTTGACAAGCTGCCATACCAATTTCTTGTGACAAATCTAAGGCATATTTCCTTTGAGAAAGAAAGATCCCTTTATTAGATCGGGACACTTCGATTCCAAGGAAAAATTTCAAAGGACCGAGGTCTTTCAGTTCGAATTCTTTGGACAAGTAGCTTTGCAGGGTCTTCCTTTCTTCTGGATCATTTCATGTCATTATCATGTCATCTACATACACAATAAGTGCAGTGATATTACCTTGTTGTCTCTTTAGGAATAAAGTGTGGTATGAATTGCTTTGATGGTAGCCACATGCTCTAATAGACTTTGTGAACCTTCCGAACCATGCTCTTGGAGATTGTTTCAACCCATACAATGATTTGTTTAATTTGCACACCTTCTGATTATGCATTTCTGTTATCATGCATCCTGGTGGGAGATCCATGTAGACTTCTTCCATCAACTCGCCATGTAGAAAGGCGTTTTTTACATCAAACTGTTGTAATGGCCAATCCAAGTTCCCAGCTAGAGACAACAAGACTTGAACTGTGTTGATTTTAGCTATGGGTGCAAATGTGTATGTATAATCTATCCCATATGTTTGTGTGTACCGTTTTGCCACTAATCTTGCTTTAAAGCGTTCAATGGTACCATCTGCTTTGTACTTCACAGTATAAATCCATCGACATCCAACTGGTTTTTTTTCTGGTGGAGGATCAACCAGTTCCCGGGTTTCATTTTTTTGCAAGGATTTCATCTCCTCATTCATAGCGGCTTTCCATCTCGAGTCGGATAAGGCTTCCTGCACACTATTAGGAATAGATACAATAGATAATTGATTGAAAAATGACAGATTTGATTCTGGCAAGCGATGGTTAGACACATAATGGCCCATGGGATACTTAACTTTACTAGAAAGTTCGGGTTCATATGTGGGTTTAGGAATACCTCTGGTTTGACGTTGTGGTAGTTGTTTTCTAAAAGATTCAGACACTAAATCAGGACCATCCTCGGCAAGCAATTGGTTAGGGTGTGTTTGGCGTGCGGTATCCGCGGTACCCGTGGAATGGTATCTGCGGTACCCATGGAATGGTATCCGCAGGTATCCGCAGGAGTGGATACCGCACACGGCGTCCGCGCGAATTCGCGCAGACGCCAAAATCGGGATCTGCCTTGGGCGGATCCCAATTTTTGGGATCCGCTCGGGATCCGCCGTGGGATCCAAACGCGTGGATCCCGTGGATTGGAATCCGTGCGTCCCCGGATCCCACAGATTCGTCGGATCCGGGGCGCGCCAAACAGGCCCTAGGTGTATTAGCTTCTTGTGGTGCAAGGGGCTCGGAGGAGGGTGGAATCACAATCTCAGTTTCTTGTTGTTTGTCAACGCTTTGATCTGAAGTTAAATCGAATTCTCCCACTTCTTTAGTGACTGTTTCAATTTGTGAGTGATCATCACAACTAGAATCCAAACTTGTACCACTTGTGTCCAAGTTATCCACATTCCGTTCACCAAGTTCAAAGAATTCTCCTTTCGTAGAAATGCCAATATCATAGTCCAAAGTCTAAACTTCCTCTTGGTACCCCCCTGAAGTTTAGACTCAAAGGAAAAATACATAGAGTCTTCATGAAAAATTACATCCAGTGTAATAAACATTCGTTGGGTTGGAGGATGATAGCGTCTGTACCCTTTTTGATGGGTTGTGTATCCTAGGAAGACACATCGCAATGCTCGAGGCATCAACTTGCTACGTTGATGTTGATGGAGATGTGCAAATGCTACACAACCAAATACATAAGGAGGTAAGTTTGGGACATTTGGAGCAACAACTGTTTCAGCAAGAGCCTGGAATGGTGTTTGAAAATCAATTGTGCTGGGTACCCGGTTGATCAAATATGCGGCAAAGATAAGTGCTTCACCCCAATAGGATAATGGCATATGGGCTTCTATCAAAGAAGCACGGACAACATCCAACAAGTGACGATTTTTCCGTTCAGCTACCCCATTTTGTTGGGGTGTATTGGGACAAGTAGTTTGATGAATAATACCGTGGGCATCCAAATATTGTTGAAAGTCAAAACTCATATATTCCCCTCCATTATCACTACGGAGAACCTGAACTTGTGCATTATACTGAGTATGAACCATTTTATGAAATCTTTGAAATAACAAGTTCACTTTGCCTTTGGACTTCATCAAGCGCACCCTTGTCATCCTTGTACAGTGATCAATAAAAGTAACAAACCAATGTGATCCATTCAAGGTGGTGACTTTGGATGGACCCCAAACATCAGAGTGAATGACCATAAAAGGAACTGGACTTTTATTCAAAGATATTGGAAATGGCACACTGTGACTCTTTGCAAGTTCACAAACTTCACATTTAAGACTAGAACATTCCAATTTTGCAAACAAACTAGGAAATAACCTCTTCATGTAACTAAAAGAAGCATGCCCCATACGTCGATGCCATAAGAAAATATCAGAACTCTTCTTCTCCCCTCCGGAACCATCCACCATTAAAGCTTGACGTAACTGATCCAAACCTTTGGACACCAAGTCCAAGTAATACAGCTTTACTCGCCTAACACCACAACCAATCGTTTACTTTGTTTGGATGTCCTAAACAGACAAAAATCAGGCCAAAAGATTATAACACAACGTAAGGCAGAGGTTATTTGGGAAACAGATAAAAGGTAATAATTCAAGGATGGGACAATTAAAACAAAATTTAAATTCAAGGTATCAGTGAGGAGCATGGATCCTTCCCCAATAATTGGGGTTGAATTACCATTGGCAGTAGAAACACACTTTTGTGAGAATGGTTTAAGGGTTGAGACCTGTCTAGAATCAAATGTCATATGATCCGTAGCACCAGAATCAATTATCCATGCACTATTGGAAAATAGGTGGAGACATGTTGGAATCCTTACCACCATTACCTGCAGTAGCTGCCAATGCCGAGGCCTCTCCAACGGTATCATCATCCATTTTTTCTTCCACTACTGCTGCAGTAGATGTCTTCGTGGAGCTCCTCTTCCTTGGGACATGATTCGGATCCCACCATTCTGGATACCCCACTAGTTCAAAGTACAGACTTTTTGCATGACAAGTTTGATTGCAATGAGTGCATTTGCAAGAGGATTTGTCAGCACCATTGGTAGTCTTACTATTGTTGTACTTGCTCGATCTAGATGATTTTGAGGACGCTAGTTTTCAGCCACCAGAACTGAAGATTCAGAATATCCAGATTCACCATTCATTGTTGTGCGTCGAATAAATTCATGATGGATCAGTGCATAACTTTCTTCTAGTTCTGGAATAGGTTCCTTCCTCAAAATTTCGCCACGGATTTGTTCGAATTCACCATCTAATCCAGCAAGAAAAATATGCACCCTTTGTCACTGGACTGATTTTCGATTGATTCAACATTTTTCTCACTTTCCATGATCACCTTACCATGATGATCCAACTCAGAAAAGATTTCAGTTAATTCTCCATAATATACAGAGAGTGCTCAACCACTTTGTTTTGCATAGAAAGCCCTTTGATTCAAGGAGAAAACTTGTAACTCATCTGCTACAATCATAGAAAGCTTTAGCAAGAGCTTTCCAAATATCACAAGCAGTGGGTAATCGGATATATCGCTTCATAATTTCTGGGGACATAGACATCAGTAGCCACCTCTTAACCTTTTGATTGTTTGCATACCACTTTTCATAACCATCATCCTTCTCGGTAGGTACGCTCGATTTTCCACGGATAAAGGAGAGTTTCTCCTTCTCTGCAATATGCATCTCCATGATTTGAGACCACATATCATAATTTGTTTCATTCAATACAGTTATTGCATTGAACGATGAACCTTCAGATTGAACAATAATAGGAGCATATTTGCTTTCAAATGCTTGAGAAAGATCAGCCTCTTTCATGGTGACGATGTGGCGTCAATGGAGGACACGATCAAGCAAGAGACATGCCCTTTTAGAATCTGGCTTCTGATACCAACTTGAAAACAGAGTTTTGGGAAGAATAATTTTTCTGCTCTCTTTTCAAAGAATCTGTACACATCTGTATGTAATGATGGACCAATGGAATAGATCCTACAATCAAGCTACTATCCCTATAATCAAGCTATTACAAAGCTATACGATCTCTAGAATAGGAAAGAACTACAGCTTATTACAAGAATCTTTGATTGCTAATCCCAATCATTCAACAAATTTTGAAGAGTTTAATTGCAGCAAACCTCAACTTCTTTGTAGCTGAATTCAAATTTGCATTGCTGCTATGTTTTCTTGCGAAGATTGGGTTTCTTTGAGCTTGATCAATATGTAGCATGAATTTTGATGGATATTTTTCTCCAGGTTTGAGATCAGCGAGTTTTACATGTAAATCCATGCTTATATGCGAGAATCCATCTTGAATAGCCCCAAAAGGTATTTGAAGGATGATGTCCTATTTCTGTGTTGATGAGTAGCAGAAAAGCCGAGTTCTTTGATGATTTTGATTAGTTTATAATGTCGTTTTTGCTAGGATTTCTTCATAGAATCATTGAGCATCTTTTTAGGCATGCACCAGTGCCTTCAGTACCAGAGGGTTGTTGCTTTCGGCACCGTAGAAACTCAATCGCCACCGTGTGAGAGAGAGAGAGAGAGCTCGGTGCGAGAGGAAAAGGGGAACGATGGAATGATGGGCCCCAGTACGCATGTAAGCGAGGTCTAAAGCAAGGGTAATTAAGTAATTTACATGCTATAGTCAGATTATAACCATGGTTAAGTTAGTTAGGTTAACGGAGGATGACGGAGGGGCATATTAACCAGTTTCGTAAGTTTTGAGGGGTACATGCGTAAACTCAAACTATTCAAGGGTATGTTTGATATTTAAGAAGTTTTTAGGGATTAATAAGTAAAAAACCTTAGACACTCTAGTAGAATTCTTACTATCGCTCTTGTAAAACCATGGGATTAGGATCGAGATATGAGTATAAATCATGTTGACCAACTTTATCTCTCATTTGATACAGTTTTTTGAGATGAGAGTAGACACCCCCGCCCCCCCCCCCCCCCCCCCCCCCCCCCAACCCCTCATCTCACTTCCCTTGACCCCGATTAAGGTCCCCTAAACTCGTTCCATTAGAGGGGGTGGGGCAAATTGGCATCCCTAACCATGGAGGGTAATTGAGTTTTTCACTCAATTCAACCTTAATGTACCTAGGAGAACATAACACCCCCCCACCTGATTAATTGTTAATTTAGTAAGGTACCCCAATTATAATTTATTATTTCTTAAAATTTTCTAATCCTACTAGTCTCATCTGATGCATCTATTGATTTATATAGTCTAATCTTTCCCTATTTATCTTCTATCTTACTTTTGTTGGACTTATTATTATTTAAGACAATATTTATTTAGGAGGTAATTTAAAATAATAAACTTTTTGTGTGTTAAAAAATTTGGAACGGGGCAGGGTGGGGCGGCGTGGCGTGGCGCGGGGGTGGGGTGGGTTTCCTGCATGCAGGGAGGGGTCCGGTTCGGGGTGCACTCGTGATTGGGGTGGGGCAGGGCGGGGTGATATATTACAATGCAAGGTCGGGGCGGGGGAAGGGGATCCTCCGCCCCCGTTGCCATCCCTATCCATAGTTAGATAAATCTACTGTATAGAAGTTGGCAAAATTATCTTTTGACATTTATTTTATAACTTTTCTCAACTTATATGTCATTTACCCCTATCTTATCCTAAAGTCTACCAAACATAGGAGAAGTTGTAAATTGAGATACCATGTCCCGCAGATGTTCTCCGAAAGATATTCTCTTATGATATTATATCTCCCATTATACCATCCCGTGAAACAAACGCGTCACTAGAATTGAACCACTTCAACACTTGAGATAAAGCAGGACTCTTAAATACCAAGATAAAATAAGTCTTATTGGGCTTACTCATGTGGGCAACATAGCTTCGTATAAGAAGTAGGCTTAACAATCCCCCATGACGCGGGAGCTTTGGTGACAACCATGGATCTCCATACCGATAGCTTCCTGACATAAAAACCCCCCGTATCGGTATCGGAGGGGGGGGGGGGGTGCCGGAGTTGGGGCGGGAGATACATAGCGTATCGTCCGGTATGGACCCGATATGTACCGGATCGTCGTGGATGATTGCACCGACGACTTCTTTTCATGATTGTGATGATTGCATCGACACCTTCACTGCTATTCAATGCTATAAACCATGGAGGGGAAAGAGGGAAGGAGGTAAAGAGAATGAGGAGAGAAACTGAGGAAGAGGGAGGAGAGAAAGAGAGAGAGGGAAGGAGAACACTGGATGGAGGAGAACATCAGAGGGAGGAGAAGGATCAGAGAAGAAGGGAAAGAGGGAAAATAGAAGAGAAACGGAGGAAAAGGGAGGAGAGAAAGAGAGAGGGGAGGAGGGAAAGAGGAAAGAAACTGAGGAAGGGGAGGAGAGAAAGAGGAGAGAAACAATGGAAGAGGGAGGGGAGAAAGAGAAAGGGGAGGAGGAGGGGAAGAAAGAGAGGGGAGGAGAGAAATATAGGAAGAGGGAAGAGGGGAAGAAAGAGAGGGGAGGAGAGAGTAGGAGGGAAGGAGGAGCCGAAGCAGAGGGGGAGCCAGAGCGGTAGGGGAGGGAGGAGGAGAAGAAAGAGAGGGGAGGAGAGAAACAGAGGAAGAGGGAGGAGGGGAAGAAATAGAGGGGAGGAGAGAGCAAGAGGGAAGGAGGAGCCAAAGCAGAGGGGGAGCCGGAGCGATAGGGGGGGGGAGGAGGAGGAGAAGAAAGAGAGGGGAGGAGAGAAACAGAGGAAGAGGGAGGAGAGAGCGGGAGGGAAGGAGGAGCCGGAGCAGAGGGGGGGCCGGAGCTGGAGGGGAGGACGAGGCGGAGAAGAGGAGGAGACGGAGCCGGAGGGGAGGACAAGCCGGAGTCGGAGAAGAGGAGGAGTCGGAGCCAAAGGGGAGGAGGAGCCAGAGCCGGAGGGGAGTAGCCGGAGCCGGAGCCGGAGGGGAGGAAGAGCCGGAGCCGGATTGGAAATCTTAATGTATTATTATTTCTTATTCATTGGAGAAGATGGGTTTGAAGAAGAGATATAAGGATAAATGTGTTTTGAGAATCTTTTTTGTAAAGTAAAAAGTCACATTTGATTATTAAATAACTATAGAGTAGTAATTTGTTATTACTTGAAATTATTAGAATATGAAAATCATAATATCTTATTATTTCTTATTCATTAGACAATATGGGAGAATGAATTAAAAAAAATATACAAATGGCTTTGGATAATGAATTTAAAAAAAACATAATGATCATATTTTATTATAAAGTAATGGATAGATGAGCTACAGTGATACTCCACATGTGGAGTATCACTGTAGCTCTTGTAGTCAAATACTCTATTTTAGAAGAACTATTTTAGAAGAACTAATGTAGGAGGATTTTAGCCTAAAAAGTACTGTAGCTCCCGTAAAATAGAGCTTTTGATTCTTTTACGAGAGCTACTGCGGATGCTCTAAGGTCTACAAATAGGCCTTTGCCTACGCATTGTAATTAAGACTTTAATTATTATTTTGATAGTACAAAACCCTAGAGTTGCTTCTCCAAGAGAGAAGCTCTTCTATATCTTGTTCTTCTATCTTCACAAGCTATTCTTGATCTTCAAGCGTAGATTTGTTCATACATCTCGAAGGCTTCATTGCTGAGAGGCAAACATCGTTCTTGAACCCTTTTGGGTATTTTTCCATAGGGTTTTGAACATCCCGTTCTTTGGGGGGATTCTTGATCGAAGAAAAATATTATCTACCGTTCTCGCATCCTTTAGGTGGATTCCTTAAGCGCTTGGACTCCAAACCTATCCAACCAGATGAGAAGGATTTATATACCATTCGACGGCTATTTCTGTCATCACCCCACTTCTCCCATATTTACTTAGGATGTATTTGATACGGGTGTAAATTTTGAGGGTGAAATATTACAATGGAAAATTTTTATAAGAGTATTAAATAAGTTGGTAATATAACCAACAATTTGAATTTGAGAAATTTGGATAAAGTCAAATGCCAACATTTTTCAAAACCAACTCATCCGTTGTAGAACATCTCTCATTTTCATTTCCAATTTCAGAGGGTTTGAGAATACCGAAGCACAAAATAATGAAGAGCTTTGAATCAAAGTCAATGCCTAAACCTGAAAAAAATTCCTGATTCAGACTTTTATTCAGGTAACTATTCAAGGTTGTTCGTTCACTTTATCGATCTAATAGCGAGTTCTAGAAAGAACACCTTGATTCCTTTAGTGGCAGTAGACACTAGCATCATTGGCTATTAGCAAGTGCAGCAAAGTCCATCCTGTTAAGAGATAAATGTAGGATACTATAGAGAAGAATATGGAACTAGATAAGGAATGACCAATGATGAGAGCATTAAAAAAGAAACCAACTCCAAAGACTCTTATAATCACTCCTGATGGGCTCACATATCTGCTCCAGATCACCAATAATCCACAAACAAAGAATAGCATAAATATACTAAACGGAAACAAAACGGCACCTGTTCTCAAAAATTTCAAATTAGCAACGGAGGATCAATTGCCCATTAATTTAATCATGTCTTATACTATTTTTAACCCATGGTTAAATCTGATTGTCCCCATTTCTCATGCTCTAAACTAAATTTAAACTGAAGACTAACTGTATTTTGTAGTCCAGTTGCCTTATTAACAGTATTAATTAGAGAGCAATCTTAATCAAACTGCAAGCCAAATTCATCATCCATGCTATTAAGAAGTATTAGTATAGCAATCGAAAGGATTGCTCACCTAACAATATGATCGTAAGAAGAGGATACTCAAAAGTTAGTTGGTTGCGAATATCAACAAAATCATAAATTTCACTCTTAATGGTTCTGTAGAAAATGACAAAGCCCCTTTAATTTGTCAAACCAAGAACACAGGAAAGGACATGTTTTATGTGAATTTATAAGTTTATATGCTCTATCAACTCAAGAGCAATTTTAATTGTACAAAGGAATCAGTTGCGTCCAATTTGTGTCACGCTATAATCACTAAAAATTGACAAGAATCCATAGGTTCAAGTATACCATCCAATTAGTTTAGATAGTATATTATCCAGAGTGAAGAAGTAATGTTACAACAATTTGTCAGCACAAACAACTCATCAGACTAAATGAACCAAGCTGGATCATAGAACAAGATCTTACAGACATACAATTTGTAGCTTGAACAAACTGAAAGAAAGAATTATCTCAGCTAGTAAGGATACCCTGGAGTGCAACCCATGTCCTTCCAAGAAAACATCTTCCGTCGATCTCTTCCCCTGAAAGATCTTGAAACTATTGCTCCACTAACTGGCTCGCACAGCCCAACATCAATCACAGAGGTAGTCTTTCTTTTCTCATATGTATCAAACTGAAAATCAAAGAGCATAGCCAAGAAACGGATCTGGTGTGCCAAGATACTATTTTCACAGTCTAATGGAAGCATCTTAAGAATATGAAGGTTGACCTATGAAACACACGAAAGTTTACAAAGATCATCGTCTGAAAAAAGTAAACAGGAAGAATGCAGGTATTTGTAAATTCTATAACTGCATACCTCTGCTTCCATGGCACGAAGATCATTGGACCACTTAAGACAACCTTGAGGCCCATCAGTTGAGATGGATAAACTGAAAAGTGGAGGCCTTAGAGGATACTCGATGCTAATTGTGACCTGTAAAAATTTAAAAAATGGTTAAGCAAGGTGCTCAAGCTTAAGATAGAGGCAAAGGAGGGGGGGGGGAACCACCTTGGCTTGCAATTTCACAATCTCATCAGTTTTATTCTTTCTGCTCAGTACTAGATGGAATACTCTTGCAGCATGCTCTTCCCAGGGTTTGTTAACATAAAAGTTCACATTTTCGATTTCTGGATCAATAGATATTTGCTCCTCGACATCACTTTCACTTTCCACCATAAGATCAAAATCATCCTCATCTTTGCGCAAATATTGAGACTTAACCTTCTTTGATAAAAACACAGTCTTTGGGATCAAAACCAAGCTTCCACAATGTTCAAGGTTGGAGGAGCTACTTATACTAACTCTCGAGTTCCCTGGCATGGCTGTAACAGGTAGTGCTAGTGGAAGTTCCCCATCTTCCCTTGTAGGCTCTGCTTCTTCCATTGGTGCAACAGATCTCCTGTCAATATCAAGTCCTACACAATCTGCAGTTTCAACAGCAACAGCACATAAGGATGAAGAGTCAGGAGTCCCCTCAGGTGACCAGTTTTGCAAAATGCACGAGGGGGTGTGCAAAGCCCATGGAACATTTTCATAGGACAGTAAAGGCCATTGAAGCTTCATCAAAGAATCTAGCTGCTCCCTGAAATCCAATGAAAAACTTCAAACTTTCAAAATAAGATATGCCATGCTCCTTTACCAAAAATAAAGGATAAACTAGAAAGCCAAGGGATATGTGATTCGTACAAGTAATGTAAAAATTTCTGAAAGAAAACCAAGCCAGAACCAACTAGACTACAATAAGATTTCTATTTCATTCTCCGGACAGCATATGATCTTAAGATGCAGCAATTAAAAGTGCTTTCTGCACAAGGACTTCGAGTCACCTAGAACAAGATGCATTTATTTAAAAAAGGAACATGAGTCCGTTAAAAGGAAAGAAAAGACTGTGAGCCAAATAGATCAGCCACTGATACATGGGTGCACTTGTCCAACAAACACTCATTTGGTACCGTCAACGCTTAAACCCCAAACTCACAGTGCAGTGACTCACAGTAGAGCCTTCTGAGCCTTTTTCCTAGAGCGAATCCTCTGCACAACAGTCTCTACACGGTTTTGATGCCTATAAAGAGCAAGTCCTGAAGGGAAATCAGGACCTGCTGAAGCTCCATTATTAGCACTTCCCGTGTTTGCATGCAGAGGGGGTACCTCTGGCAAAATATCCATTCCAGCTAAATGTTGTGCCCACTTGTATGGGCGTGCATTTCTTTCGCCAAATGCCACAGAATCCTCAGCATAAAGCTTAGCCACCTATATGACAAATTAGAATCAGACTTATTGGAGAACATACGGCGTGTGGAGAAGGAAACATGCAAGGAAAATATTCTCGTAGAAATGTTCAGAAAGGAAGTATAACTACTTCTGGAATGCTCCAGATCCATGCTATAATGACAGATCCAAACGATAAATTCAAAGATATCAAACTCAAAAGAACTGCTGATTTTGTGGCTTGATGCTCTAGATCAATCAGGTAGGATATAAAAACTAAAGGTATCCGAGCCAATGAAATAAGCTACAATCCTAATGAGCCAATTAAATGTCTTAAATCTAGCTGTCATACTTTAAAAATATGCTGAACACTCTGCCACATGTAGAACTCAAATAAGCACTTTTTCCTTGCTCATCAAGATGCAAAGAGTAAACACGAATGCCCAACCAATAGGAAGAACAGACCAAATGTATACCACTTTAAATTGTGACCTGAAGTACCAGAGAAGGTTGTCAGGAAATGGATATACCTGATGGGGAAGCTCTATGCCAGTGTCATCAGGAAACAAGTTACACAAGATATTGTCGTCAGACCCTTCCACCGAGTCTTCAACTCCAACACACACGACATTCAAATTTAAAAGGTACTCGAACCTCAAAGTGATCAGCTTCAAAGGTTTACCATTAGTATCTTCATCATCATATATGTGGAGAAAGATTTTGAGTGGATGAGATTGATAGACTCCAGTCTGGTCCAGATTTTCCTTGACCAGATTCTTCTTCGACTTCTTTCTCCTCCTTTGGATATCCTCCTCCTCATCAGGTGCATCATCCTCCATCCTGTTGCTCTCTATGTTTGCTGATGTACCTGTGTCATAAAACACTTTACAATTAATGCTCTGATAATTGAAGCACCCATGTTAACTTGTGAATGTCCATAGTAGACATGCTATATTATATCGATTTTCTACTAACTAGCAAGAGAGATACGCTAAGGTGAATTATGCTTGTGCATGAGGACATCCTGCATAAGGGTTCATTACCGTAAAAAATGACTGATGTTGATATCACAACTTCTTTTTTTATAATTTATCTGTATTCTACTTGAAATAGTTGTGGAAAGAATCACTTGGCACCTGACGTGGGCCACACAAAAAGAAACCAAGGAAAAGGTAAGCCATAGCTTTTTCCTGTGGAAAAGTGAACAAGCCGAAGTAATATTAAGGAAAAGGTGAACCATAGCTTGTTCAGGTTTGGGGGCGGCTAAAGGGTAGGGCTGTATTCAAGCCAGAACCAAGCCGAGCTTTGGCCTGCTGGAGCTTGACCAGACTCAATACAGAAAAGGCTTGAGTTCGACTCATGAGCCTTGAAGCTGAGCTTTCTAGCTAGTCGAGTCTATATAATATATATACGATATATTCTATATGAAATATTAATTGAGCTCAGGTCACGAGCTCTCAAGCTGAGCCCAAGAGTGATCGAGTTCAAGCTCGCTAAAAATCTAAGCCCTATTTATGGGTTTGAGCTCGGCTCGAGCTCGAGGTTAATCGAATTATTCGATTAAAGATCGGCTCGGACACAACCGTACTAAAGGGTGGGTGGAGAGAGAGAGGGCTGAAGGTTTGGCTACATAGAAAGAAGTTCTATCAATCTACTCTAATCATTAACCCAAAATCTACCTCCTTAATGAACATAGGAAGGCTTCCCTCAACAACTTTACCGTCGTCCTTATCAACCCTTTAATACAGTTCTAAAGCTGCCCTTCCACACCTAAAAACCATGTAAGTCTGCTTTTTAAGAATGTACTTCCAATACATTGCTTCCATGAAAAGACACTAATGGTTATGATATGATTGATCCTCTAACTCACACGATACTCCGTACTTATCACAATATAGAGAAATGATCTCCAAATATAAGCCACTTGTATACTAACCAGCATAAGCAAACTTAGCTAGCCATAAGATGAGCCTTCAAATACAAGAAAGTATAGAAAGAAAATCTAGTTTCATAACTTCATAGTTCTAAAATTAGTTTACATGTATGAGCTCCCTAGATTTTGACAAATCCTAACTCCATTGAAACTCTACTTCCTAGTGTTCCTGATACACCCAACACAAAATATTTAGGAGTTGATGAATGCCACCACCCAACATGAAAAATATTTTATCATCAGTAAAAAAAAAACCCTATAAATTGCTTAACGGCGATAATCTAACTTTGACATTTTACCTATCACTAAGATCTAGCAAGAAAGGCTAAGCAACCTGTAAATTTTCCTAATTTTCCTTCTGCTTGTGTCTATATGAATTTGTCCTTGTCCTCACTCAATCATTACAAAATTATCTCTCCTTTCGGTCTTTACAATGGAAAAGTAGTACGCACAAACCCTCCTTAATTAAGGTTTCTCACATCTATGAGTATACTGCATATGTGAGAATAAGTACACATACCAAAATGTCTCTATGTATAGCATTCATGTATGTTTGCTCATGCAGACACATCAAATATCAAATGCCATGGACACGAATAGACATATCTCCTGCACAAGCACCATCAAGGTGATCACGCTTAGCAAGTCCTTTGAAGGGTTGCCACTTACCATTTTCCTTCTTTGCTTGCCGCTGAGCAAATATTTGAGCATCCTTCATACTTCCTAGAATTTCAATTTCAATCTTCTCTCCAAAGGCCTCTTTCTGGGCAATTACTTGTGAGTAAACAATATAAAGAGGCGGTGAAAGTAATTCTGCAGTATTGTGCTGCTTTAGTTTCTTGGTATGTAATATCCCTAATTGCTGCTGCACTGGTAACGATGCCTTCTTCAGCGATTTCAGATGTGATGGGAGGCTAGAAAGGAACTTTTTCCTGTTCGCAATGGTGTCTGCAAGACTTTTCCTATGTTGCTCCAACTTTTCACGCAATTTGCAGAGTTCTTTCCGCTGGCTCAAAGAAATGAAAAGAATTACTAAACAGAAAAACTTAAAAGCTCTGGAAAAATGCATTATGACTTACAACACTAACCTTGATAGTAAAGAAAAAGTTTCTATTTATACTTGACTGATGAAAGAAACAAAATGAGAGCAAGAGAAATCACACAAGCTATCAGAGCTAAAGTGCGTCTTGGATAATTTTAAGTTCAACATGCATGGTCTTCACAAGATTCTTAAACGTTCAGCTAACCATACCAAAAGAGAACCACCGCTGGATGTATTAAATTAGACACAAAACAAAGAGCACATTTCATGTAGTCTAACAACATATCATTTATCATTTGCAATGAATAAAATCTTGTGTGTTTCTCACTTCTTGATGAATTCCCCCTTTGTCGTTCCATTAAACCTGACTTCTAACTTATTCATCCTCACTTTTCTCTCTTCTATCCCGTGTACAATCAGCTAAATATATAGTACATACTTAGTTCTTCATTCGAATATTCAACTATTGCTCTTACGTATCACAGACCATGGAGTCAAAGTATTAATTCGACCAACCAAGCAACATAAACTTATGCACGGCAAGGTAACTATACCTGGAAGAGCTCGAAGTTGAGCCTTTTCAGCATCAAGTCATGCGCCGCGTCGCTCGCCAGAACCTTCCCTTTGATCTCTTCGGGTGCGTTACTGAAGAACTCCTCCTCGGGCACCAATTCAATGTCGGGGTGCTTCGACTTGAAGTCCTTGCACGCCTTTATCGCCTTAGCGTAGTGGTTCTTCTCGTACATTAGATTGTGCAGCTGAAGCGTCGTGAAATCCACTGGTGCCTTCGCACTCTCCGTCTCAACCTTCATCCGATCCTCCTCCATCAATATCGTCCTATTCACCTATAAACCCCAAGAAACCCCATTAGGTTATTTGGCTTAGAGAAACTAAACCCTAAAAACTAACTATAAGGCTACAGACCTGGCGAAGGGAGATGAGCAAAAGGGACATTTGAGTGATGAGTTCGCGGTGCTCGGACTTGGGGCGGCCCTCGCGCTTGACAAAGAGCATCTTGGCGGCGATCTCCTCCATGGCCACGCGGATCTCCTCCAGCGTATCGCGAGGCGGAGGACGCTTCTCCCGCGTCGTCTCCACCGCCATGGCGTCGCCGGACTCCGTTACCATCCGCCGCCGCTCCTTTTACTCCACTCGAAAGTCTAGAACATCGAGAGCGGAGAGCTGGTGTGGTGGCGCTGCAGTTGGAGAGGAGGGGTTTTAATGGGTTGAACGTGATCCGAAACACAAATATTAGGATCCGAGGCAGTATATCGGATGGGTGCGGCTATCCGCACCACCGTTTTGACTCAACACACCACACCATTTTTCATACCCAAAAGACCCATGGGTGATATGTCCAAACTAACCTTCTGAAATACAATACACCACAAAACCTAATCTACCATAAGATTTATTTCTCAATACACCACAACACCACATCTTCTCCTACCTCTAACCATCATCTTCTCCTTCTCTTACTACCGAATTTTCACCTCCAATCCCTAACCATCTCCTCCCTCCAAGCCCTAGGTCTTCAAGTTATTCTATCTTCTTTCTTATCCTCCAACACATTCACATTATACTCTCCTCCAACCTTAGGTTTTCAACTCACACAAGCCCTCCCCATTATACATTGTCAATCCAAGGTGTATTAGGTCGAAATGGATGGAGAAGACGAATGCTGGAGCGAAGGAGACGAGAAAAGGCGCTCAAAAAATGTACATTTCCTCTTCTCTTGTTTTTTTTTGTCCTTCCCGGATCGCATTTTGATCGGTAGTATCAGACTGACAGAAAACGTCAACGTATCGGTATGTAGAACCCGATACTTTGGCTTAATGTACCGGTAACATAGTACCGATTAGTATGCTATGTATACCGGGACGTATCCACCGAAACTATAGCTTATATACCGGTAAAATGGTACCGATTAATACGTTAGTATACCGGTACCATGGTACCGATGTGAACACAGTGTTGGCTACCTGCCTTACTAACTCTTTGCTTACATTCAGGAGCATGTTTCTACTGATGCGAGCGGTGTAGGAGCTATAATTACTCACGACTACACCTTGGAATTCACGACCAGTACGGTATGTTGTTAAATCGTTATATCTTGCCGGACGACAACTAGGTCTAAACTTCATTAACATAATTCTTATTGTTTGGTTATAGATATTTCAAAGTCGACAAGCACTTGTCCAATGGATACAGACAGTTGGGAGGCAGAACGGGCTGGTGATTGTGACAAAGAATTCAGAGGCCGGGGGGTGTGGTAGAAAGCCGAGGATTACCTTGGCATGTGAGCGCAGTGGAGAGTATCGGAAAACTGTGAAGAAAGATGATAGCGGGAAGAAAAAATTTGCCAATCGAAAGAAAAAATCCGTCGACTCCGGGACGAAGAAGTGTGGATGTCCTTTCAAGCTTCAGGGTGTGAAGCTTGTATCTGATGATGATTGGATGCTAAGAGTTCTTTGCGGAGTCCACAATCACTCCCATGCGGATCACCTCGAGGGTCACTCGTTCGCGGGAAGATTATCTGCTGAACAAAATGATATGGTGGTTACGATGTCAGCAAACCTAGTGAAGCCACGGCAAATCCTGAACACTATAAAGCAACAAGATCCTGAAAACATATCCACCATGAAGACCATCTACAATGTACGCCAAAGGAATAGGGTGATTGAAAAGGCTGGGAGATCAGAGATGCAGCAACTATTGAAGCATCTAAATGAGTTTAGATACGTTGAGTATCATACGGTTCGAAAAGACACAGACGCTGTGAGGGACGTATTCTGGGCACACCCTGTGTCTATTGATTTAGTCCGTGCATTTCCCGAGGTGTTGATTATGGATTGCACCTACAAGACCAATAGATATCGACTTCCACTGCTAGAGATTGTTGGCGTCACGTCGACGAGTATGACATTCGCCGCAGCTTTTGCCTACATGGAGTGTGAGAAGGAGGACAGGTACACATGGGCTTTGAAAATATTAAGGACATTGTTGGAAGGATGCCCAATGCCACGCGTTGTGGTGACAGACCGAGAACTGGCTTTGATGAACGCTATCAGCTCTGTCTTTCCGGAGTCCAAAAGCATGCTATGTAGATGGCATATCCAAAAGAACGTAGAGCTCAGCTGCAAACACATTTTTCGAAACTGCAGATAAAGCCGACTTGTTTATGACAATGTGAAAATTGGTTGTAACTGCATCTACCGAGGAGGAGTACAAGAAACACTTGGAGACACTAGAGACATCTTTTTGCGGTTACCCAGCAACTTCTAAATATGTTCGGGAATCGTGGCTGGATGGCTTCAAAGAATTGTTCGTCAGTGCTTGGACTGACGAATATATGCATTTTGGCAATCACACTACAAACAGGGTAGAGAGTGCACATGCCAAGTTAAAGAGGCATCTCGGGGCATCCAGCTGCAGTTTTGACACATCGTGGGCTACTATTCACTCCCTGCTTGAGCTGCAACACTGTGATATCAAAGCCTCCTTTGAGAAGAGCAAATACATTGTGCATCACAGTTTCAAGCCGGCCATTTTCAAGGAGCTGCGAGGCTTCATTTCAAAGAGTGCTCTTTTAATAGTTCAAAAGAATCTGAGAGGGCCAATGAGATCGGTGCGGATAAGTTCGCATGTGATTGTACAGTCCGACGCACACATGGCTTGCCATGTGCCCATGAGATCGCCAACTACAAGCTTGATTGCCGCCCCATACCCCTAGAATGCATACATCACCATTGGCGGAAGCTTGACTTGTCGGCTACACCAGCCAATGAAATCCCAAAACTTAAGTGCCAAAATGCTCTAGAACTCTTGGAAAACAAATTTCTAGCTCAGAATGAGGCAGGAAGAATGCATTTGCTGAAGAAAATGTATGAGCTAGCAGAACCGCAGTCTAGTTATGTTCTTGAGCCAGAGGTGAAGTTGAGGACCCGCGGTCGACCAAGCACTAAGGAGAAGAAGTTGATGCTCTCAACACAACGCGACCCATCCGCCTTTGAGTATGCACCTTCGTTCAAGGACAGTAACTCACTAGAGGAAACTCCTCTACATGTTAGTCCCATATCTTGCATGAAACCAGAGAAGCCTGATATAGTCAAAAAAAGCGTCCAAAGGAGAGAGTGTTAAGGGCTCGGACAGCCGCTCCGCTGGGCTATCTTGGCGAGTTTCCAGAAGGGTTGACAAAATATATTAAGCATGTTAAGGATGTTGCATCAGATGGTAACTGCGGTTTTAGAGCGATAGCCGGGCTATTGGGCTACGGCGAGGACAACTGGGCCCAGGTGAGGAACGATCTTATCAATGAGTTGCGTGATCACTTCGAGGGCTACCTTAAGTTGTATGGGAATGAAAAGCGTGTTCACGAGCTTATGTACTCATTGTCGTTTCTCGAAAACAACCCTCTACCCGATCGGTGGATGACCATGCCGGACATGGGTTATATTATTGCATCACGATACTCGGTTGTCCTACTCCACATCTCCATAAGACAATGCGTGACCTTACTGCCACTTTGGACAGCAGCGCCCCCGAAACCGGCACGAAGGATCATCGCAATCGGGTTCGTAAACGGAAATCACTTTGTTCAACTCCACATGCAGCCTGGATGTCCAATGCCACCAGTAGTCAGCAGCTGGGCTCGATATCGAGATGCTTGTGCCATTGGATGGGATTCCTATAACGATGAGATAGAAAAATTTGGGTTAATCGTGTCATCAGATGTTGCTACAACGGACACCATAGATCTTGAATGAAAATTTGGGTATTAATGTCTTATATGATTTTCAATATGAATATCTTGTCTGGTTGTAAACATTGTGTTCCAAACATTATATGAGTATCTTGTATGATTGTAAACATTGTGTTGCAAAGGGTTGCTTCATACTCTGTTTTTTTTTTATCAAGTACGCAACTATCGGTACCCAAGTACCGATAATAACCTAGACATATATCGGTACCATACTACCTGTTGTATACCCGACACTATCGGTAATTAGATACCGTTACAAAGCCAATCAAGTAAAACAAACACTGTCTCGGTACTCACTCTTCCGAACAGTGAAGCATTTTATCGGCACTATACTACCGATACAACATGGAATCAAAGGCAGGCGTAAGCTGCGTTGTATCGGTAGTATAGTACCGATAAAATGCTTCACTGTTCGGAAGAGTGAGTACCGAGACAGTGTTAGTTTTACTTGATTGGCTTTGTAACGGTACTCACGCTTCCGAACAGTGAAGCCTTTTATCAGTACTCTACTACCGATCAAACATGGAATCAAAGGCAGGCATAAGCTGCGTTGTATCGGTAGCATAGTACCGATAAAATGCTTCACTGTTAGGAAGTGTGAGTACCGAAACAGTGTTTGTTTTACTTGATTGGCTTTGTAACGGTATCTAAGCACCGATAGTGTCGGGTATACAACCGGTAGTATGGTACCGATATGTGTCTAGGTTATTATCGGTACTTGGGTACCGATAGTTGCGTACTTGATAAAAAAAAAAAGAGTATTTGGGAGGGAGGTTTAATTCTACATTGTAAACACATCCATACATTGATAACACGTCTATACATTGTAAACACATCCATACATTGATAACACGTCTATACATTCTAAGCACATCCATACATTGATAACACGTCTATACATTGTAAACACATCCATACATTGATAACACGTCTATACATTGGAAACACGTCCATACATTGGATCCAATTAAGTTCATACATTGGAAACACATTCATACTATCAATATATATGTTATTCTCTGGTTCGTTGTTTAGATCTTCTCTCGTAGGCGCGCTCCGTGTCAGTCTCGCCGCGGGCTATTCTTTGAGCCCGCGCCCACCTACTCCTATGGTCGTCAATGGTCAGGGTATCCATGTGCGCCACGGTGTCGTCGATGATCGTGACAATCCTATCATACTGAATTTCAAGAATTCGAAACAAATTAGACATAATATTATACGCTAGTATTTCATTTCCATTTAGAATTGCTAAAAAGTTACCTTCGCCGGCAGATAATCATCTGCATGTTGAGCCTGGAAACTCCTCCGCTCTGGGTTTATGAGCTTCACATGAGATATGGATCGATACCAGTCATAATACCCATCCACGCAGTCATACCCACGGAGAGCATACTCGCCCGTCCGGCATAGAGCAATGCAGTGGCTTGGCCAATCAGCCCAGAACCGCGGCTCATAGTGGAAGGCCCTCTTGTACCCTCGGGCAGTCTCCTTGGCTCCCATGTGGAAGTGGGTTGGCCTTAGTGGGGTGGCGGGAATGGTCTGTACGATCCCGAATTGCCGAAGCACCCGATCAGGATGGTACGGCTCGACGTGCTCCCCGCTGCTTATGGTGCCGAGGAAAAAGCTAATATCATCACGAGGGAAGGGGCCTCCTCTATGTCTGACGTATGGGTCCCACACAACCTGCAACCATACTCATAGTAAGGGAATCAATATTTGATCACTACTGAATATATTACAAAATTCAACACGGATTCAGACAAAGATTACAACTCACCTGATGTCTACTCAGGGAATCAATCTGTGTGCGCCATTGTAGCAGAGCCATTTCCGAATCCTGACCTGGATCTTTGTGATCCAGCCACGCAAGAGCAGTCGGCGCGTCAACCGTGTATTCTGGGTCGGGCTGTGGCTTTATAATTACCGGGAGGTGATCATATATCCATGCCTGCATTGATTTTAAAAATGTGGGTCAGTCACAATTATTGGTATTATATCACAAAACAGATGTTTTAAAAGTACGTACCTCCACCAGAGTCAAGTATCCGCCAATTGCCCTTGTCCTCCATCGACTGGCAAAGCCAAGCATGCGATAGAGGTAGACGAGGCCGGCGGCACCCCACGCATACTCACACACGGTATCCAAGTCCGTGAGGGCAGAAAGGCAGGACACGTGAACCTTCGACCCCGACTTGTCGCAAAAAAGGGTGCAACCCAGCAGATACATAATGTATGCCTTGACAGAGCACTCCAGGCCGACCTTGCGGAGAGTGCACTCTCTCCTCAGCCAGGTCATACTGACTGACAGCCCTCTCCCATCCAACTGGCTCGCGGCCTCTGCTTCACTGACTCCCAAATGAACCTTCATAAGCGCTTTCAGCTGGGAGACTTTCAGCTTGCACTCTTCAAGCGGCCTACCGGCGACGGGGATGCCCAGTATACGGCTCACGTCACCCAAAGTTATCGTCATCTCTCCACAGGGCAGGTGGAACGTGTTCGTCTCCGGATGCCACCTCTCGACGAACGCCGACACCAGGGCACTGCTTATAGTCTTGTAAGAACACACCGTCAGATTTGCTAGACCGGTGGCCTCCACGGCATTCTTAAAGTCCTGCCGTTCGATGCAGTCCCATTTCGAAGTGGACAGCCCATGCGCATAAATTTTTAGTGGCCCACGCTCCTACGTTGAGAAGGGGAAAAGTGAGCAGACTTTGATATAAGCACGACATGATATAAAAAAAAACTCAGCCTTTTTTTACCGCTCCAGCCCATATCCAATATGCCACGTGTGTTTTGAACTCCGTCAAAACCGACCGGTCAACAGGCCCACCAGGGATGGGTGCCTCGTCGTCAGACACCTCTTCCTCTTCACCAGGGCCAGCAACCATCAAGGCATCCTCTGGGATCTCCTCTGGAATCTCCTCAGGTACCGCTCTCCTCCTCCTAGCTGAGGCCGTCGGCCGGTCAACGCGGGCCGATGAAGATGTCGAGGCCGCCGAAGATGAAGAGGCTCCGGCGGGTGCTTTTCTCCTTGGATGAACCATTTAACTGTTTTGAAAAAGAAATGCAAAGATTAGTAGAGTGTTTCGGTATCCATATACCGGCAATTAAACGTTCTTAACGGTACTTAAGTACCGGTAATAAAGCATACATAGCGGTAGTAAGTTACCGATAGTTTCCAAAAAATATCGGTACCTTGATACCGAACAAGGTCTTTTCCATTCAGCAACAAACGTATTGATCGGTATCTATGTACCGATCAACAATCCTATACTATCGGTGACTATGTACCGATATTATAGAGAATCATTCGGTTGTCTTGTACCGATTGATACGTATAAAACTGAAAGGTCGGAACCCATTGGAAAAATTTGAAAACCTTGGAAAAAAACGCATTCGGAGAACAATGCTGCAAAACCAATGCTAGGTATGCAAAGAAAATGCATTTCATGCAACAAGAAATGAAAAACTCACTTGTCCCCTCACCTCACTCGACGGTTCTCACTCGACGGACTCGACGGAGGCGTGGGTAGCTCGCCTGCGAGGCCTTCCGCGGGTATAGGGAGGCTGGCAACGTTCGCGAGACACACAACTGGGAAGGTGGAGGGAGATGGTCGAGAGAGTGAAGAGAGGGAGAGACTTCGGTAGAAGAGGGAGGGAGGAAGTCTCGGTAGAAGAGGGGAAGAAGGTAGGGGCTGGGGTGGGCTGAGGGGTAGTGTAGGTATTTTGGGTTTTGTTTAGGGTTTAGTGTGGTGTGGGGTTTGAGGGTAGTTTAGGTAAGTACATTTATTTTGTGTGGTGTGTTGAGTGAAACTTGGGGTTTTCAAACTTGGGCTGGGGTGTGTAGAGTAAATGTGGTGTGTTGAGTCGAAACGGTGGTGCGGATAGCCGCACCCATATCGGATTTCTTGTCGGATCTGGTTTTTGGCAGTTTACCATAATTTTTTGCATTTTAGTACCCCTAAGCTTTGCTTTTGCCGGTTTAATACCTTTGCCCTGTTTTTTTGCATGTTAATACCCCCTGGCCATGGAAAGCCCGATCTTACCCCTCACTTACCCATGCCCACATACATGCCATGCCTAGCCACATGACGTGGCTGGGCATGTATGTTATAATATGAACTTCCCGGTTAAACAGAAGATGCGATCATTACCCATTAGCCACATTTTGAATTCAAACCGGGAAAAAATAGTAGAATACGCCGTCACCTCAGTGCCGAAGGTACTCGCCGGAGGTCTTTCACCCGCCAGCGAACTGCTCTCCCGCCATAGTTCTTCCCGCCACTATTGCTTCCTCTCTATCTCCTCTTCTCAATTCTTCCTCCATATTTTCATAGCCGCAAGTCAAGTCCGAGGAGATACCTCCAGTTCTATCACCACTTTGCATCTAAGGCCCGTACGGTGGATGAGTGGCCTTCATCGTATGGTCTGAGATAGGGAGCGTTCAGCTACTATGTCATTTCAATGGAGATGTTGTATACGACGAAGGTCTTCCATATTACCGTGGTGGGTCAAGTCGGCTCGAGGAGTTCTCTTCCGACTTATCTTATACGCAGCTGAAGACTCGCTTCTATATGCTTTGTGACCTATCTCCAGCCAATGCCGAGTTGTTCATCAGCTTCGAGCAGCCCAACGACCCATATAGTCCATTCATACGTTTAGAAAACGACAGAGACTTGGCCCGGCTCTTCCGTCTCCTCGGCCGGCCATCTTGCCCACTCATCAGAGTGTTTGCCGCCCTACAAGAAGCAGACAATACAAGGTATGCTAGCGAAAATTCTTGTAGTCAATAGTAGTGGCTTCGTCCTGTGTTCTAATGCTTCCCTACAATGCTTCAGTTGTGATAGCGATATATTTCTCGAGACGGCACCTACTGCAAGTTCTTTGGGCTACATTGATCTGAACGTCCCTCTCGTGGTACCAAGGGAAGAAGTCGAAAATAATAAGGATGTGGTGGAGGAGATGTCGCTCAATGCCCTGACACCGGAGGCGGAAGGGTAAAAAAGTTAACCCGCGCACACTTAATGTACTTCTTACGCGTACTTAATGTATTTCTTACGCTTACATATGGTCGTTATTACGCGTACTTAATGTAGTACCTACGCGTACTTAATGTAGTTGTTGGACGTACTTAATATAGCTCCTACTCGTACTTAGTGTAGTTCTTGCGCGTCCTGAGATATCGCTCTATGCCCTAACACCGGAGGAGGAAGGGTAAAAATTATCCCGCTCGCACTTTCTTGCGCGCACTTAATGTAGTTATTACGCGTACTTAATGTCGTTCCTACGTGTACTTAATGTCGTGCCTACGCGTACTTAATGTATTTTATACGCGTACTTAATGTAGTTATTGCGCGTACTTAATATAGCTCCTACTCGTACTTAGTCTAGTTCTTGCACGTCCTGAATATAGGTCCTACGCGTCCTTAATACAATTCCTACGTGTACTTAATGTAGTTCTTACGCGCATATATTCATAGCCAGGTATGTGACTTCGTCAGTTTTAATCGTGTAATCATTGCTGTACACAAGCCTTTCACTCGACCCGGTGTGGACACGCATGACACATACGATGACATATATTTTGCTGATGATTGGGATCCTGATTACGAAGAACATGAAATGCCCGTTTGGGAGCCAGTTGAAAACGGGAAAGACGAGACATCCTCAATTTCGAAACGCCTGAAGCTCAAGAAAATTTCTTTATAAACGCGCCGGAACCATTTGTCGGTCAGTCCTTTCCGGATAAGAAGGAACTGAGACTTGCACTCGCACGATACGCAATCACGCGCCGTTTCGAGTATATCACGAAAAAATGTACTGAACGGAAGGTTCTAGTGCGTTGTGTGGAAACAAACTGTCATTGGAAGGTGATTGCTAGGAAGGTGCCCTGTATTCCCACTTTTCGGATAAGGAAATTTGTCAAGGACCACACATGTAACAAGCCAATGATCGGTCGTTGCCACAAGCAATTGACATGCTCTTTTGTCACTGAAGAGGTGAAAGAGCAGGTGGCATCAAATGATAAATACACTGTGAAGATGATTGTAATCGATATTTTGAAAAGATACGGCGCGAAGGTGTCATACTGGAAGGCGTACCGTGCCAAGCAGAGAGTTCTCTCCCAGGTGAGAGCGGAACCCATGTTATTCTTCGTTTTGGGTTACGCATGAATTTTCCTGTAATTATGTTTCTCATGCAAACAGGTTCGTGGAACATTCGTGCGTTCCTACACTTTGTTGAGACCCTACATGCGGGAGTTGATGATGAGAGACCCGACCACAGTGACGGCACTTCAGTTAGACTGCGAGAGCCGTTTCCTACGCATATACTGGGCCTTCGGCGCATGCATCCATGCCTACAAAAACTACATGCGGCCAATTCTTGGTATAGATGCCACATTTGTCACTGGCAAGTATCCGGGGACAATTTTTACTGCAATTGGGGTAGATGGCAATAATCACATAATTCCTGTGGCTTTTGGAGTTGCGGACAAAGAGACGGCGGAGTCGTGGACATGGTTTCTCTCACGCCTCCGCACATGTATTAGTCCGTTTGAGAAGTTAACTATAATATCCGACCGGCACAAAGGGATACTGAAGGGCGTGGAGGATGTGTTCCCGGAAGCGCACCATGGGTTTTGCATGGTGCACTTGTCGCGTAATCTGGTGAATGCAGGAAGGAGATCAGCGCCATACAACCTGTTTTGGGCGGCTGCGAGAGCGTACACTAAGGTGCGTTTCAAACGGGCCATTGACACCATGAAGGAGTTGTATCCGGAGCAGTACCAGTACGTCATGGAAATTCCGAAAGAAAAATGGGCAACCCACTGCTTCCCAGGTCGAAGATACAAAATGTTATCAACGAACATGGTCGAGAGTTTCAACGGAGTGTTGAAGGAAGCGAAGGCATATCCTATCCAATATATGATGGAGTCAACGCGCCGGAAGGTGGGTTCTTATTTTTGGATGAGAATACAGGAACCTGTCCGTCTTGAAACTACTCTTACCCCATGGGCTGAGAAGGAGCTTAACGTAGCCAAGGAGAAAGGACGGCACATGACCGTCGATCAGTCGAGTCAGGACCACTTCCAGGTCCAATATGGTGAATCATATTACGCCGTCAACATTGCCTTGAAAAGGTGTTCGTGCAGGGAATGGGACGTGCACGGCATACCATGCTAGCACGCTTGTGCTACATTAATGTTCACCGGGTTGTCAGAATATGACTATTGCGAGCCTTGGTTCACAACTGAAAAATATAGATCTACATACAACGGCTTTATATTCCCAACTGCATCTCAAGAATTTTGGCCGAAAAGGATGGAAGAAGACCCGATTGTCTATCCACCGATCTGTGGGCCGAAGAAAGGAAAGAGAAGAAAGCGAAGGCTGCCGTCGCAAGGTGAGGCACATTCGCGTCCAACACGTAGATGTACTAAATGTCGGCTTCTTGGACATAACAAAAGGACATGTAGAACAGAACCCACTACGCGTATGAACACAAACCCTGTTCGAGACTCTATTGCGGCAACAGAACTACGCTTATGAACGGTGAAAAACTGTTTTGTTTAATATTTTGTACTTGAAGCTTGCCCCTGGCTTGTATGAAGAAACTTGTGCAAGGGTATAGTGTTAGTACAAGTGTAATATTCGAATGAGTTGAACTGTGCTTGTACTGCGATAATAGCTGTAGACGCGCGTATAAAAACACATAAAGACGCACAGGATGAGACAAAACACGCATATAAACGCATATAAGAACACGTACACTTGGGGTTAAACACGCGTATAAAATCACTTAAAGACGCGCAGGATGAGCCCAAACACGCATATAAACGCATATAAGAACACGTACACTTGGGGTTAAACACGCGTATAAAAACACTGAAAGACGCGCAGGGTGAGCCCAAACACGCATATAAACGCATATAAGAACACATACAGATGGGGTTAAACACGCGTATGAACTGAATAGAGGCGCGCATGAATGGGCATATAAACGAGTATCATAAGGGTACAAATCCAAAGTGCAATTACATAAACGCATGAAAAGTCACATGACAAGTCACAGTAAACACGGCCTATTTCTTCTTCTTCGTTGCTCTTGGTCACACCGCCCGGCTGGCTGTCCTACGGCGCTTCCGGCCAGTCTCTTTGTCCCTAAGTGGTCCATGTAATGTGCTCGGAACAGTGGGTAATTGCATGTGTTGTCTTCCAATTCTCACCAATAGAAGGGCCAATTGTCCCCGAAGCAAATGCATATCCCCCTGACCGAAGCCGCTTATTTCCCAGTTGTTTGAAATTTGTAACTGCTCCTCATACTTCAGGACAAATACGCCGCAGTCGAGGCTGTTGACAAAATCGAAAGTGTGAAAGGGTATTCAGTATAGTGTGCGTGGTGGAGTGCACAAAAGGATTATGTACTGAAAGAAAGCTTACGATCCACGTTGACTGGGTATGGCTTGCTCCCGCACGTAAGACCACCCGGAGCCTTGCATCCCTCTAGCATACAGCTCTGGTACCCAAGTCTGGAGTGCCCGCCCAACCCATTTTGCCATGTACTCCGCTTCTTCTTCGTCACTAGGAGACCACGACGAGGTGTATTGCCGACAAGTTCCTTCTTTGAGGTCAACTGCAAGCAAGTGCCAGTGAAAGCCGGAGTGCAGTGAGATGAACCACACATCAACACTCGGCAGTGAAGAAAAGGTATTGGCACCGTGCAGGAGTGAGTCACGAAGGGAATGACGGTCATGAACAATTGCGGCCTGCAGTAACAATAGTTAATCAGTAACAAGTGTGAAATACTTCAGTCTGTGACCCTCAAAACTATTCGAATCCACTTACATGAAGGCGGGTGCTTGAGAAAAAACATCGTCGACCCCCCTCTGCGAGAATCGGGCGGACAGAAAAAATTACTTGGATGGCGTCAATGAGGTCCCCTTCTAAGCTCTGGTTGTTTATGACAGCCATCAATTGCCCCCTCGTACAGTATCCCATACTATGGGCGAATATTGTAGCTCTGCATATAAAATAATAAGAAAATACCTTAAACACGAGTAGAAATAAGCGTATAGAGAACAAACAACACGCGTATATATTACCTTAAACATGCGTATATATTACCTTAAACACGCGTAATAAATTGAAACATCACATCTAAATAGACTTAACCACGCGTATGAATAAGCATAAAGACGCGTGTAAAAAACTCTAAACACGCGTATCATAGTTTATAAGAAATCTAAACTCAGTAGGATGAATGAAAACAACGCGTAAAATAATATTTAAGTACGCATCGAAAGAAAATCTCACTCGTCATCCAGCTGGTCGATGTAGCGCAGTTCATCCTTCTCCTCCTCGCTTAAGGTTTTAATGACGTCCTTCGAGTCTTGTAGGTAAGGTGTTTGATTGACAATGGGCCTGGAAATATTCCCACTTGCATGACCCAAGTTTGTCGCGGTATGGTATTCCTTCTCGACCAACTGTATCTTATCCACAAGGGCTCCAGGAGTGGCATGTAGCTCACTTATCTCGATCCAGCTGTCTTTTTCCTGGACCTCCACTTCCACAGTGGAGTCTTCGTGCACATGCGCAGACTCCTCAGAAGGTGGAGACATCGAAGCATACTCGTCACCTTTAACGGTGGGCGCGACCTCATGGCGCGGAAAATACTCCACGCCCTCGCTCTGCACCACACCAGTAAGGTCTACTTCTTCAGCATAACTGTCGAGTGACCTCTCAACTGACACCTCCTCCATCGCTTCTCCAACGTCGCGGCCTTCAGTGTCATCCTTCCCCTCGATGACCTGACCAGTTGTATTAATGCCCGCGACTTCCACATGTTCAACTGTGGCATCCTCGTGACGGACACCACCCTCCTCGATGACAGTTGCAAGGGCATCGCCGGTGTCTCGATCTGTGCGGACACCCCTCTCCTCGCTGACAGACAGAGGTACCTCGCTGACATTCTCCTCGGGCATTGGATCCTTCGGCACGCCGATGACATTTGAAGGTGCCTCGCCAATGACTCCGTCTGTGCGGACACCATCCTCCTCGATGACCTCCTCTTCGGGCACTGGGTCCACCGGCGCAGAGACGTCTTGCACCGTTTGTTTATCCCCGGCGCCTGTATCCACTGACTCTTCCTCTCTAGCCCCCCCTTCGACGCCAGAAAATGCATTGACTGTGTCCATTATAACTCCAGACACAGCAGTGTACTCTTCTGTCACAACAACGTCCGGGTCACGAGTAGGAGTGTCGACCATGCTCCGCTTCTTTGGTGCTGCCTGATTTTGCTTTCGCTTTTTCGACCTCAGACCATATGGACTACGAGCCCATGCTTTATTGACTCTGATTCCTACCTTCGCAGTTTCAGCTTGCTCTTCAACAAATTCTTCAGCAACGGCCGTATCAGCCGTCTGAATGTCCGGCCGGATATCATCTTGCCCGAGATCACCCGGCCCGGCATCCCCCTTAAATATGACTATTTCTTGACTCTGACTCCGAGGTGTTCTCCTTCTTCTTGCAACTGATCCTTCGATTGAGGGCGCCGCTTTCTCCTTCTCCAAAACATCCTCTCGGAAGGACACACTCCGCGGTGTCTTCATGATTGAAGGTGTCCGCGACTTCACTTTGAGCCTTTCAATTGCTTGTTCGGCTTCAGCGAACCGCGCATTCGTTGCCGCCAATTTCAATCTCAATTTATTGTTCTGGATGTTCATCTCCTCACAGCATCGTCCTGGGCCACAATCCTCCGAGTCAATGTATCGACGTCCGATCTCAGCTGGAGACAAGAGTGGGGGAAAAAAATGTTAAGTGCGCACGAAAAATACTTGTCAAAGAACACGAGTATAATACGACACAAACACGCGTATTACTAAACGTAAAGACACGTACAATAGATCCAAAAGACGCGTATTTCGACTAATAAACACGTGTATTATAGCTAATGAAGACGCGTATTAGTAATAATAAACACAAGTATGATAGATCAAAACTACGCGTACTTATACTAATAAACACGAGTATGATAGCTCTAAAACACGCATATTTTGAGTAACAAACACGAGTATATGAGATTTTCATGCATAAAAACTTAACAGTTACCGAGTATCACACGTAATTAAATCTAACGACGAGTAATATCGATTATAATGACGTACCTCAGCCAGCTTAGTCTCAATTATTGGGCTGGCATGGGCATTCTTGGTCGACCGCGGCATGGTCATGAATTGAACACGCCTAGGGGGTGCGTCTTCACGCTCGGACAGTGCAGCAGAAGTCCCAGCTACCGTTGTATGTCATCGTGATGGCTCGGCTTGCGTGGAATGCCTCAGATACAAGGTACATTCCACATCGAGGTAGACAAGCTGGAAATTATAGAAAACCAACAGTTGGTTAGTAGACATTCCAAACTACACAACCATAAAGAAATCCGAACAATATTTTAGCTCGACATTACCCGTGTAGTCGTTCCTTGCGTAACAGTGTCGGTGAGGTTCTTTCTCCTCACCAGCTGTACATGACCCCACCTCATCATGCGTGGGATACTGTCCTCGACGATTGGTGCCCTGCAACCGGTAATCTCATAATACCATATGAGCAGAACAGCAGTGCACCCGCAAACATAAGTACATGCCCTTTTACTAATGGGCCTCGTCTTTGACGACACCCTCCACCGTCTGTGAGCCATGGCGACCTCCGTCTTAAGGTGCTCGTGAACTGCGGTTGCCCAGTCAATATTCTGCAGTGAGTAGAGATCTTCCAAAAGGGGCACCAAGTATGAAGGGGCGGTGTAGTTGGACCTAGGGAACAAGAAGACGGCGAACATGTAGAGAATAAAGAAGCGGCAGAAATCTGCAACGTCCTCCGCTTCACTCTTGCCCTTGAGATCATCCAAGATCCCCTCGATATGACTAGACTGCAGGTCCAGCTCCTTTGTATGTCTACTATAGAATGATATACTCCCGAGCTGCTGCCGCATCTTCTTCCGCTTCGGCCGAGAACCGCCCATAGGTAGGCCGAGGATAACAGCTACGTCTTCTGCTTTTAGCTCGACGTTGCTATCTTGGACAGTGAACCGTAGACCTCCATTGTAATTCCTCATCATGTGGTCCAAGAGGACATTGTCAGGTCTTATCTTTGGCAAGTCGAGCATATGGGCGAAAGGTGTCTCGCGAATTTTGGTTGCATGGGCCGACGTCATATATTCACCAGCGGCCTCCTGTATCTTATGCGCGAAGCACCGGCTTGAGAAGGGAGTGCGGCCGACCTCCAGTAAATTGTCGTCACCACTGCTTGTCTCTGCGGTTCACACGAGATAAGAGTTGGAGTTAAAAAGCGCAAATAAACACCAATGCATAGAATACACCATATCAACGCGTAGAAACAACCAAAAGTAACGTATAAACAAGTAAATGTGCCAATCTACACAACGAAGTTAAATAGCGCATATAAAACCCATTAAATACGCGTAAAAACTACAAATAGTACGCGGAAAAACTGGTAAATGTGCCAACCTACAATAGCGCGTATAAAAGAGTAAATAGCGCGTATAAAACACCTTAACAACGCGTATATAAAATCATAAGTACGCATATAAAAGAGACAAAGTACGCGTACAAACTAGTAAATAGCGCGTATAAAAGACCTTTAAAACGCGTCGAGATAACCATAAGTACGTGTAGAAACAATCATAAGTACGCGTATAAACAAGAGCGCATAGAAAACACCAAAAAGACACTTAGAAAGAACAAAATGTACGCGTATGAATGCTACATTTCTTAGCGCAAAAAATTATGTAGGATACGGGGACGAAAATAATGGTATTTATTTTTTCCACAATAGATGAGAGGAGAACACACCGCCTTGTGATAAAAATTTAAAATTTAAAATTAAAAGGATTAAGTCGGGATGAACAAGGGCTTACCGGAGTCCATGTCCGAAGATCCAGCGCCGGCATCCACCTCCGCCTCTTTTTTCCTCCGCTTTGGTCCCTCGGCTTTTCTTGCTTTCCCCTTTGATTTGGTGGATTTTGCCTCCATCGATGGAAATGGAATGGGTGGTACTCGGAAAAAGGTCTAGGGTATGAGAAACTTTGGTCGCGATGGAAATCAAACGCAATCTCTCGATCTCTCGATCTCCCGGTGAAGATTGGAAGGGTAAGCAGAAGATTTGTAAAGCCGCATTCAAATCCCTTTTTTATGCGTATTTATCCGACGCGTCACTTCATCTTCTCTTTGCCTGCAACCGCCGTATTCGTGGCTAATTGCGTCTTGCCACGTGTGAGGGTGATGAACGCGACAAGACCCGTTTAACCGGGAAGTTCATATTATAACATACATGCCCAGCCACGTCATGTGGCTGGGCATGGCATGTATGTGGGCATGGGTAAGTGAGGGGTAAGATCGGGTTTTCCATGGCCAGGGGTATTAACATGCAAAAAAACAGGGCAAAGGTATTAAACCGGCAAAAGCAAAGTTTAGGGGTACTAAAATGCAAAAAATTCCAGTTTACCAAATATGAAATAATTCCTACCGTTTTTTAAAAAATAGATTTTAGCATTTACTTTGACAACTCCTCTCTTTAATAAGTGGTTGCTTTATCTTAACAACAATTTTTTAAAAAAATACATTTATGAAAACACAAATCTATTTTTTTTTTTTGCAATAGTTTTTGGGAGCTTTTATAATCTAAAATCCGTGTTCCAATATGGAAGTGAGTGTTCATGATGTAGTGGAAAGAGCTCGAGACCTAAGTTAATGTTTTAGTTTTATTTTTTTGACTAATTAAGACTTTTATGTCCTACATTTCTAACAAATTTGGAGCTTGAAAATTAGACTCCAAAGCCAACACATTACCGCCACTGGGTACTAATCACTTGACCTTCTCAAGGGATGTTAAGTAAAAAGTTTTATTTTGAAGCAACTTATGCAAAAGAATTATATTGGGCCAAATATGATATGAGAGAGCAAGCGCAACATACGGTACAGTATGGGACTTGCAGTAATTTTTAGAAGTTCATAATTAGCATGCCAGAGTGGCAGGCTCAGCCAATCAAGGTGAGAAAAAAAAAACCCAATTTTCTTGTATAATTTGCTGCTACCAAAGCTCATCCATGCAACACAAGAAAGTCCTCATCATCAGTAGATTTCTTAATACACTGTCAATAACTTGGACATAATTGCAAACACGACCAAACAAGGTTTGACGACTTGAAGATTAATGCTAAAATCAGTTCCATTACATCAAACACCTTGCATTCAAATAGGGCCCATCCATGCCGGAAGCTGCATGAGATGGTACATGTGCTAAAACAGTACAAGAATTACAACATCGCCTAGTGATTTCTCGACCTTAATTCAGATCTCTCATTCCAGCTTCACAAACTTCTTGCAGGGTTTCACATTGGAATCTGACATTAGCGCTAAACTCCATATACTTTTCTCTGTTCAGGGCGCATTTTCGGAGCGAAAGATCTGCAGGTCAGTCTACAGTTCATGCCGTACCCAACTACATGGCATGCAAGATAACTAACCGTCTTCAATTGATTCCCAGCAATGGGTTTGGAGTACTTTCAACTACCTGAAGACAGCAAATAATTCAGAATTAAGGGGTGCAAATAAGGAGCAATAAGAAGATGATAACACCCAATCAGTGGCCCATGCACATACTTCCTCTACGACAAAATGAGAGGAAAACATAAATAGCAAAATGTAATCGAAGAGTGGACAGGCCCTGGGTCACCACTCAAGAGAAAACTAAAAACGAACGCAAGTAGAATACGTATTCACACATGACGCACCAAGATTGGAAGAAAGTACTTCAGTGTCTAATCCGATCCATTAATTTTCCGGAAAAGAAAACTAGTGTCTTCGTGAAATACACATATCTTGTTGTTAATCTAGGATTTGGAGGATGCTCTAATCCGAGAAGTGATAATCAGAAAAAATAACTTGAGAGTCAACTAAAAATTTCCTTCAGGACACGGAGTTTCAGCAACATGAATCGAAGGATGTAAAACTGCCCTAAACAACCTTTCAGTAAATTAAACATTTGGTCAAACTCATTTTGTATATGGTATAACATTCATAATCACAACAAAAATGGTAACAATGCTGTGAAAGATGTCATAATCATCCAAGAAGTATGCTAAGAAACATACTGAAACTAGACAGATGTTTGCAGCCGCCAATAGAGCCTTCAAGAAGCTAGAAGGCATGACATGCAAAGCACCCACTCAACGGACTCATCTTGCCAGTTCTACGGAAGGACGAGACCCTTTGTGTTGTCCTGGCAACCTGGCTGGGTTGGCTGGCATTCACTGTATTTCGCATCTCTTGAGCTTTCTTCTGAGCTGATCTAAGTTTATTCAGAATCTTATCCATTGAGGAAGATCTTTTCTTTTCTAGTTTCATCTGAAGTACAGAGTATAATAATTAGTAGCCACAATTTCATCATCTAAAATTAGACTTCACATGGTTAAATAACTTTTGCATGTATTCTCAATGTACTGGAAGAACTAAAAGCTTATGTTATGCAGTAACATACAAAGATTTGCTACAAATCAGGAACACAAATACTACGACGGATATAGTAATTTATGATAAGCACCTCAAGCTTCCGGATAGCTGCCTCTGCTTTTGCTTTCTGCAAATTCTCCCAAGCAATAATCTTAGCTTCCTCTCTTTTGCACCTTTTAAAAATCAAGCAAAGCGGTATCTTTAGTCCTTTTGATTATTGCAGACCATATTTAGTGGAGAACTCATCGAAACAGAAGGAAATAGGTTCGAGTAAAAGAATTTTATCTATCATCACAAACGGTGAAGCATCCAATCGAACTACAGTGCAATACAAGCATGACCATACAGGTAAATGTAATTGTTATCTTTGTGATTATTTGCTCTTAGGACATTAAAATGCTTAAGATGATCAAAGTATCCCTCGGTGTGAACAGTGGAGCAAGATGTTCAACAAAGCATGCTGGTCCATTATATTAAAAACACAGGATTTCTGTGCAAAATAATGGAAAACCTATTAATCGGTTACAAGTAACCAATCCCTACTTGGGCATGGCATGCCCTCATCTTAGATGAAGCTGCATAATCTAAAAAAGCATTAGTATCATTACTTGCAAATTCATGTTTTTGTTCACATTGAAACCATGTAAAGCCCCTTAATATCTGATTAACATTTTCTGCAGTGACAAGAAAAACTCATAATTTGCACCTAGAGCACTTCATGATCTACTGGAAGGTAAGCAATTGGAGTTTAAGCTTACTTTGACATGCATTTTGCCGTCTCTGTGACTTCCCAAGCTGAAGGCCTAGCCTCCACTGATCTTTTCTTCCACTGTATGATGTTTGTAGAGCGTCCATCAGAGCCTCGCGTGATATGTTTCTTGGACCAGCGGGTGACTGTGACCCTATCATCTACCTCAACATCCCGGACCTCCAACTTTGAGAAATGGCTCTCCAAGTCTGACATGGGATGAGTTGATTGCGGAGAACGGGACAAAGAAGGCCTGCTCTTGGGAGAAGACTGAGTGCTTCCCGAAGGGCTCATCTGTGTTGCCATATCTCTTCTTAAAATTACAGGAGATAACATCGTAGTTACTTCTTTACTGCTGCCAAGTCTCTCATCTGCAGCATCGATTAAGTAACAGATAAAAACACTAAAGAAAATTCTATGGATACAGCCCATTGAATGTCAGAAAAATGCTACTGCGTTCATAAAGGTTAAAAAATAAATTATTGTACTCGCAACATGAGAGAAGATGATATCTAATGCTTGCTCATAACAAATGCATCTTGTATGTTCAATAAGTTTGGGAATATGATAGTTGTTGTATATTGCAAAGAAAGAGCTGGCACGTTTAACCTGAGAGAATCATGATGTAACACCCTCGCCCTTCCCACATTGTCCGCTTTTGGCACATTCAACCAGTTTTCTTGCAAAATCACTGTCATCACGGTTTTAAAACGCGTTGTGTTATAAAAGACGATTAACATACATACAGATATATCCCTGATCCACACCCAGACGTTACGGGATTGCTTACTTGGCCATCCGACCTAACCAGACAGCCCCAAGGCGAATGCGACCATCAAGATGTCGAATCCATACAATTCACCCCATTGGGGGATTCTCACAATCCACTCCCTTAGGTGGCATAGCGCCCCCGCCGGCACAATTTCCGACTGAGAACCTGGCTCTGATACCAAAATATAACGACCCGAATCCTAAAGAGGAAAACCTCATCCTCTATCATGACACGAGACGAAACACACTGACCAACAAAGCTTAAACTAAAAGAAAAATCTTATTAGAAAAAGAAACTAAGTTAATCTTGTCTACTGTCAATTGCACAATTTCTGGCCCAAGTAGACGATGTTCTCCCACCTCATCCCGACATAGAGGAGATATGCATGGTCACCCGTAAAGTGGCTAAAATGTAATTTGGTTCCCAGGACCTCTTGCAAGCTATTTTAAAAATGACTCATGAACCATGGGTCTCGGTCAGACACAATGAATACCGGCACTCCATGTAACTTCACTATCTGAGAAAGATATAACCTTTCCCTAGTCTCCATGGATGCCGAAAATCTGATGGCTAAGAAGTGAGCTGATTTTGTGAGTCTATCTACTACCACCCAAATAACATCATGTTTGCTACAAGTCTTGGGCAATCCCACCACAAAGTCCATTGTGATGTGTTCCCATTTCCATTGTGGAATCTCAAGCGGTTGTAACGGTCCTAATGGCCTTTGATGCTCTATCTTTACTTGTTGACACACAAGGCATTTTCTGACATACTCCGCTATTTCTCCTTTCATACCCTTCCACCAATAGCTTTTCTTCAAATTTATGTACATCTTGGTCGCTCCAAGATGGATGGTGTATTGTGATCGATGGGCCTCATCTAAAATTTCCCTCTTGAGCTCTTCATCCGCCGGCACATATAGCCTTCCCTGGAACCAAAAGCTGCCATCTTGTCGCTGCAAACTTTTGTAGGAACAGATTTGCTCTCTGTCTCTCTTTCACTTCTTCTACGACAGTAGATATTATAGATATGTTGGCTAGCAATGATTTCTCTCTTTGTGTGAAGTTCCAAGCTGTCACATTATCTAAGAGCTGTCATTCTCTCACCATCAGGTGTGAGACCATTGCCTTTCAACTTAAACCATCAGCTACTACATTCGTTTTGCCTGGGTGGTACTGTAGGGTGAAATCATAATCTTTCAAGAACTCCAACCACCTACGTTGCCTTAGATTCAGCTCCTTTTGAGAGAAAAGATACTTTAAGCTTTTATAATATATAAAAATTTCAAACTGCTCGTCATCGAGATAATGCCTCCAGATTTTTAAGGCAAAAACTACCACAACTAACTCAAGATCATGAGTGAGGTAGTTCAGCTCATGCCCTTTTAATTGTCTGGATGTGTAGGCTATTGCCTTCTCACGCTGCATCAAGACACGACCCAATCCTTTATGTGAGGCATCACTATAGACGACGAAGCCTCCACTACCTGAAGGTAATGCCAAAACTGGAGCAGACGTAAGCTTCTCTTTTAGTTGAAAGCTTTGCTCGCATGCTGGGCTCCATACAAACTTTACTCCCTTCCGAGTTAACTGGGTTAAGGGTCCTATGATAGAGGAAAAACCTTAGATGAACCGGCAATAGTAACCAGCTAGACCGAGAAAACTCCGTATCTCCGAAACTGTCTTTGGCTTCTCCCAATTAAGTACCGCATCAACCTTGGCAGGATCTACAGCTACTCCATCCTTGAAAATAACATGACCAAGGACAGTAACTTGTTGTAACCAAAACTCACATTTGCTGAATTTTGCATAGAGCTTATGTTGTCTTTGTCTTAGAGTCTCTAAGGCTATTGCTAGGTGCTTCTCGTGCTCTTCTTGGCTAGTTGAGTAAATCAAGATATCATCTACAAAGACAATGATGAACTGATCCAGATAAGTGTTCATGCGATCCATAAAGAAAGTTGGGGCATTTGTAAAGACGAATGACATGACAAGAAACTCATAGTGACCATATCTTGTTCTAAAGGCTAACTTGAAAATGTCTTCCTCTCGGATCCTCAGCTGGTGATAACCCGATCGAAGGTCAATCTTTGAGAAGACCTACACTCTTTGCAACTGGTCGAAAAGATCATTGATTCTAGACACGGGGTAACGATTTTTAATTGTGACCTAATTTAGAAGTCTATAATCAATACAAAGCCGCATTGAACCATCCTTCTTTTTCACAAAGAAGACTGGGGCTCCCCAAGGTGAGACATTGGGTCGAATGAAACCCTTGAACAGAAGGTCCTGCAGCTGCTCCTTCAACTCCTTCAGCTCTGTCGGCGCCATCCTATAAGGTGCTTTAGATATGGTTGATGTAAAATTTTACATCAACTGTCAGGTTATAAGACATGTGGTTAAATACCAACGACTACAGAGAACTCTCAGTCAGATAATTTCTCTTCTTGTACCTCTCTTCTTACCCCCCATTTCGATTCCAAGATATGTGATTAAATACCAAATTCTGTCTCTCTTCTTGCCCTCCAGCTCCAATCTTCAATCTCTCTTCCTGTACTCTAGCTCCGATTTTCTTTTTGAGTATAAACAAATACTCAATGAGCTAGTTATTGGGGGACTCAACAGTTGACTTTCTTGGAGATGTATTTGTTCCTTGGTGTAGCAAGAAACATGTGGTCCCTCTTTCTGGCATGAAGGCCAAGTACCATGCTTTGTATGACAACTCCAAGGAAGCTTTTCATCTCCAACAACTCCATTGTGAGCATATTTATCTATTCTAGAAGCTACTTCACTTTACTGCGATAATTACAATGACATGCAGATTGCCGATATCCCCATATTTCATTAGCAAATGAAGCACATTGAGATCGGCTGTCACTTTGTCTAATTAGGATGAGACTACTTCAAAAGTAAAATCCCAATTAGACATCTCTTACACTCACAGTAAGATGATCTTATTGTATGGTACTTGAGTAAGATTAGGAGATTTAAAATTTTGAGTAGGATTAGGTTACATCCACATCCTGTATGTCTATATATACTTGGGCTCTTGTCCCAATGAGATATCCAGCTTTGGGCTCTTGTCCCAATGAGATATCCAGCTTTCCGTCTCACAAACCCCAGTCTCTCTTGTATCACAGCAAAAAACCTGAAGGATAGCATATAAGCACTACTTTTAATGTTGACTATTCTTCTAAAGAAGCTCGACTTCTAACATGAAATTAATGGATCTTAGGATCGAGAACTCAAAGAAACAAGTCAAATAATTTTCAGTGAGGCAAGTTATAGGTGGTGACCTCACCATTCATGATCCAAGAGTTAACTCACTTCTTAGGTAACAATTTCCACTTAACATTTTATACCAGAGCTTGGAGAGAAGTGGAAGACGCTCATACAAGAGGAGCTGTAAGCAAAGATTTATATACTTATGATTCAATCATACACAAATGTATGCCAGGATAACTCTTATGACAAAAAGGTGAAGGATATTACACCTTTGCAGGGAAACTATTTGGTTATCATACTATTAAAAAGCACTAGAGCTAGATACTTCATTAAAATGAATAAAGAATGCCATAAGTTGGAGTATAACATGTCACTCTAGTTACTTTCCCAAGAACATGAATCCCCCCTCAGCATTTCCTCCCAGGTAGACAGACACTAGATATATCTGGCTATCAATTTGACAACATGGACAAGCAGAGGCAAATATTAACCAGAAATTGCACAGTGTGTGAGTTATGGAAAGGAAGGAGCAATTCTTTTAGGAGAGGAGCGGAAACTTAAAGAAGAGAATATTCAAGTGGCAAACCCTGGGATTTTACAGAAATGCCAAAGAAGCAAGAATAGAGTGCCTGTTCAAATTCAGTCCATGAAACGAATATGAGCGTTTACATAGCCAAAATCAAGCTAACAAAAACAAATAAAAAAATCAACCATAGAGGAACCTGTTGAAGTAAATGAATCCGTAAGTGACTATTAAAGAGCAAAAGAATATATATTTACAAGAAATAAAGACAACCTTATGCTTCTGTGAAAGAAAATTAAAAATGGCTATAAAACCTAGCAATCTAGCATAGCCACATAGACAAGCAAAAAACTGCGTGAGCATTTAAAATACTATTTGGTAAGCTAACCATGATAACAGTCTGCATGTTTGTCTAACTAGATATGGTCGTCTAGATAGTGGTCTTTTATAGGACAGGAGCATAAATTCAATCTAATCAATATGTAGAATATATCACAAACATAAGTAATCTGGAGCAGCCCAGCTAATACAGTAGTTTTTATGTCCTAGGAATAGCTGAGAATATGCTATCTCTGCAATTTCAAATCAAAAGGAGAATCAGAGTCCTGGTGAATGAACAACAATTTCACCCCTGATAAATATTGCAGTGACCAAGAGAGTTAATTGCAACAATGAGTTCAAATTAAAAGCACAGCTTCAAATTGTCATTCGTGACAAGTCTCAAAGATACATCTAAGAAGGAAAAAGGAAAGCGACACAAAATATGAATGTGAAATGAAAGGCAATGTTTGCGTAAATTAAATTCTGAACATTCTAAAACAAGAAAAGACCAGGAGACAAAAAGGAAAGCCATTTTTACCTTGGGGGCTTTGCAGAGAGGATGATGATTCAATCAACATATCAGACCACCCATGCACACTGGCTGACCTCAATATGTAAGGATCTCCATTTGCAGAGTAAGATCTCCTACCACCGATGTCTACACCACCACAATCACCACCATCTCTTGTATTACTGCCATTAGCACAACATCTTCGATCGGCTATGAGGACTCCCGCTAGAAGTGGTGATCCTGCAGTAAAATTGACTCTCCCACTATCAAAGCATGGAACCAGCGGTGAAGCTGCTGCTGAGGACAGTCCGATTCCTCCGGGAGCTCCAAGGGGACCGCTCTTTGACTTGGGTCTCCTATAGTGAGCGGGTGGCATGGACGCCCTTGTGACCCCATCACCAGAAACTGGACTCATGATCCACTTCTCTGCATCCTCCCACTTCGACGGCAGTGCCCTCCCATTGGCAAAAGGCAACAGAACACCACTCGCCGCATACCTCCGGCAACTATTCGTTGGCAAAGGCACACGTTCCGAGCTCCATCCTTTCTGGTAAGCTGCAACCCCGGCGCCAGGCCGGTAGTTAGGCGTACCGGGGCTCGGGAAATTGCTTGACCGGCTCCGGGACGACCCAGCTGAGGTCCTCTTCATGCCGCCTACAGTACCTGTACCAACCAAGAACCTCGGCGACAAGATACTCGCATCGGCAGCCTGTGGTTGGTTGAAGTCGAGCGAAGCCGGCCTCCGTCGCCGGTGCTTCCTGCCAGAAGCCGGGTGCACTTCAGATCTATACCGCCGGTTCTGGCATTCTTGGAAAACCAGGAGAAAACCAAGTAAAGATCTTAGCTTTCGCAAAAAACAACCCAAAGACACCAGATTTACAAACAAAAGAGCACCTCTAAGAGCGTGAGAGAAGGATTGCTTCCTAGGGTCAATGGTGTCCTCCCCTTCCTCCGACTCCTCTACGACATTAAAGGAGCTAGCGCGTGAGGAGAGTTCGGTACAAAAAGACTTTAGCTGGCAATGATGGCGTACAGCAGCGTTGGAAATGGTAAGTAGTACCGACCTCTCGGTGAAAATTTTGGACGGGACTGGAACGGAGGGGTTTTTATCACCGGAACTGGATCTGGGCCACCCGGCTCGCTTCCCGCCAAACTCTGTATCCAATCAATCAAGCACACAGATGGAACAATTTCAAATGCAACATTGCCATCGGAGAGAAGAACAGGGCCCAAAAGAGCCCCAAAGTTAAAAAGGAAAAGTCCCCCTTCTCTTAGCTATGTAGTTGCTTTCTTTCGTCTTTGCTCTGTTTATGTTCCTTTTTGGGATTCTAAGGCCCTATCTTTGTATCCATCACCGTCGGAGACGGAGACTGGTCTTTTTGTGCATTAATTTAGTAGTGAAGAATCAATTATATCCTCCAGATCTGTGGAAAAATTCGTACTTTTCTATGAATACGTATTAGTAATTGGTTGTTTGTTGACATTTCGAACCAAAAAAATTGTAAGAAAGTTTGAAAAATCAAAGGAATCCTAGGAGCATACTAAGTGGGGGGGGGGGGGGGGGGCGGGGCGAGATGACCTTGATGGAGAGGGGGGAGAAGAGAGACTCGTGATCGGATCCAAAGGAGCACCGCCGGCCGCTTCTCCGTTCGTCGAAATGGTGCTCGTCAGAGTGCTCCGAGCTGCTCTCCCGAGCTCTTCTCGTCCTTGCCCCAAAGCCAAGCCTCGAGCGATGACGATGCCCTTGGTGCCTCCTCTTCCGCTCCCCCTGCTCACCTTGAACCGCTCCAAACCCTAACCCTTGCCTTAACTCCGGCATTCTCGCCGTCGACCTCGACCTCGCATCACCTCGAGATGCATTCCTAGTTCAGGTGAAGTAGAGTGGCGGGTGGAGGTCGGGAATGGGGTTTGTTTTCCATGTCCTTTTTATTAATGCTTCACTAACGACAAAAAGCATATTAGGGGTAGTTTCGTAATGTTTGGTGATTTAGTAGGATAGCGGTCTTGGATGTACTTGCCGGTGGAGCCTCGTGATTACGGTGCTCCGCAGCGGATGAGCGTACCGGGACGGTGAGCTGTTGCGGGTAAAGACAAAAAGGGATCAGCGGTGGGAACCAGAAGCCATGTTGGGGTGGGACCCGCTGTTATTATTGCTGCAACAGCGCGCTTGCCCGCGGATGTTTTTTAACTCGAAAGGGTTTCTGCCGAATAACACCATGGTATATAACTATACTAGATGGGGCCCGTAACAACCACACCCGCTATTCATCTCTCTCCTGATCATTCGCTGATCATCACTCCCACAACTTACTTCCAAATGACTTCATCTCACATACAATGTGACTGCATCTTAATCATATGATATATTCAAATTTAATTTGAATTGAGCATTTTTATTCGTCAAATAGGATTCACTGAATCTTATATAATAGACAGAGTCTCCGATGCCACCTGACACCGGTAACCAGTGGCGAAACCAGAATGAAACTTGGGGGGTGAAATCTAAAACAAAATGACCAAAAAAAATTTCTTTTAAGTAATGTAAAAAATACCTTAAAATTATAATATCGAACATTAAGGAATAAAAACAATACAAATATTAAAATATACTTACCGTACTATGTGTTGCGATTGAGAGGTGGAAGTTAGATCCTACGCTTTTGTATTTTTTTTAAAACGTTGCAAAATGACTTCGTTTTTAATAGTTTCAAAAATTTCCCGCTCGATGTATACCACCATGCAATCATTCATCCAATCATCTCCCATCTTATTATTTAAATCAGACTTGACAATCTTCATCGAAGAGAAGACTCTCTTAACGGTGGTAAAACCAATGGCAACACAATAACAAGATAAACCAATGGAAATAGAACATTTTTTCTAGTCTCAATCATCTTTACAACAAGACTTCCAATATCTTGAAGTCCAAAAAAATCATCATTTCTTCTAACATCTCTAATGTAAGTGTTAAGCTGATCTCTAAGGATCATACGATCAGCTGCTGTGAAAATCCTCTTCATAAAATTCAGCAAAACGACATAACTTAGAATAGTCAAACTAGTATTAATTAAACTAGTTCGGGATCTTTTCGAACTAATATTCTCTGAAATAGTACGCAAGTCATGAGTATTAGACGATTCACCGCTTGGTCCGCTTCGTGGTTTTTTTATCACAAACTTATCCATTATCTAAATAAAATAAAATATAAATATAACTAAAAATGAGACAATTAGAAATCAAACTAATAAATTATCAAATAATTAACTAAATCATAAAAAATAAATAATTAACTAAATCAAACTAATAAATTACAGATCCTAACATTAACAAATAATTAACTAAATCAAATATTAAAAAAAAACAAAACATGCATGCTCTGTTTCTTACTTTCTTCTCAGTTCTCACTTGCGGGTGGCTGGGTCCTGGGTGGGTGCCGGACAACCAGGCCCTACCGGGTGGGGGCGGGTGTCGGAGAGGGGGGAGGGCCTGAGTCGGGTGGTTGGGTCTGGGGTGTGGAGGAGGCGAAGGGGCGTCGGCAAAGGGGTGTGGAGAAGGTGAAGGGTCGGGGTGTGGGGTGGGGGTTCCGGCGTCACCTGGTTCCGCCACTGCTCGTAACCCCCACCCCCGCTAGTCATTATCTCTTTTCTAATCATCTACTAACCACCACCTTCAACGTGGCTTAATTTTAATCGTCTGATATATCCGGACTTAATTTGAATCGAGCATCCCTATCCGTATGATAGGATGCACTGGATCTTATATAATAGATTACAAATAACCTCTGTCCTCATTGGTATTTGTATTTTGCACCATGGTTTCTTTTTTTTTCAAAAAAATTCTTCTCAGCTAATTTCTCACTAGATAGAGGCATTTATAAAAAAAATGAAGTAAAAGACAAACTCTTTGTAGGTCCGGACAACAGGCCCCGGGCTCGGACCCGGACCGAGCATGGCAGGGATTTAACCCAGACCGGGCCCGGCAGGGCTTTCACCCGAACCGGGCCCGGTAGGGCTTTAACCCGAACTGGACCAGGGCTAGGCCCAAGAGGGCTTAGGGCCCGGGCCGGGTACTTATGGCCGAAACCCGCTGGGCCCGGCTTGGCCCGGGTTTTTTTTAAAAAAAATGAATTTTTGGATTTCTATTATTATAATATGTAAGATTATATTTTTGCCTTATATAAACGGTTAACAATGGTTATATTTCGAGGGTGATTTTGACATTCGGTTTTTGAACTTTAATTTTGAATTCAATTCTTTTTCTTTTTTTCTTTTCCCTTAAATGTCATCTAGAATAACCATTTTCCCCTAAAAATAGTTTAAAAATGTCATTTTTTAGGGATAATTTTGTCAAATATTTCCCGACTTGCTTTTTGTTGTTTTGAAGTGTCATAAATAATGACAATTTTCCTTTAATAAACGGCCATAAACGGTCAAATTATTAGGGCACTTCCGTCATTTTTTACTTATATTTGATTTGCCTCCAAGAAACGGCTATATTTCGAGGACGGTTGTGGGAATTGCTCTTCATACATGTACTCTATAAAATGGACTCATTGTCTTTCATTTGAAACTGCTTGTTCTCAAAATTTTGAATATTTAAGAGCACTCTCTCTCTCTCTCTCTCTCTTTCCCTCATTCAATCTCTAAGCATCCACTCTCCAGGTAGTCACTATATGGATTCCTCCCTATCGAGCTTTTCAATATGGGATCAACAACCCATCAACCTTGATAAGGAGTCCACGTAATGAGGAGGGCAAGGGGAAGTCACGTACACCACCGCTGCTGCCGCTCCTTCGGTGAAACGACCGCGAAAATCATCTGTATAGGAAATATTTGAACGAATAGAGAAGAAAGAAGACCCAAGTAATCCAAATAAGGTCACCGACGTGAAAGCTAGGTGCTCGATCTATAGGGCTGAGTTGGGTGCTCATCATAAATCAGGTACAAAACATTTAATTTGGCACATTGAATGCCATCAAAGGGCACAAGGTGACAGATAACAACAAGACATCCGACAAAGCTTACTATCATAGTCTTCTTCTTCAGGTTCTCTCTTTACTTTCTCATATGATCCAAACAATGCAAGAATGCAGGTAGTTAGATACATCGTCATGAACAATGAGTCTTTTAGCACCGTCAAGAATATTTTTTTGGAGAATATGATTAGATCCGGCTTTCAACCAGCATATAAGAAGTTTTCACGACGTACTGCACAACAAGATGTGATGACATGTTTTGTGATCGAAACAAAAAACCTGATTTCTTACTTATCTTCTATTCCAAGACGGTTTTCTCTTACTTCCGATATTTGGATATCCAATCAAACGATCTCTTATATATGCATTACTATCCATTTTATAGATCAAAACTGGGTTTTACAGAAAAAAATTATTCATTCGTCCCTCTTGAAGATTGTCATATCTGCGAGTTAATTGTTGATACAATTCTGGCCGAACTTACTACTGATAGCATTAATGAGAAATTTTTCAGCCTAACTTTGGACAATGCTAGTTCTAATAATGTTGTTGCAGCTCGGCTCAAAGGTGATCTACCTCTTTCTGGTAACGGGGATTATTTAAATTGCAGATGTCATGCCCCGACCCGCGAAGGCCCAACCGGGTCGGACGATGCGAACCAGAACCTAACTAAATGCGGAATAATTTTGATGAGGGTTCCCTCTAGCTTATCGATCTCCCTAAACATTTCACAAGTATAAAAAATTAACAATAATTAACAACCTCAAAAGATATAATAAGATTTCAAAACCTCAAAAGGTATATTCAAATACATTACACTCCCGTAGGAGACTATCTAACAAAAAAGATAAAAAGACGATCACCGCTCCTCAAGCACCGTCAGACGCTGTCGCGCCACCAAACACCTGCCCGGTAGGGGCCACTGAAGAAATGCTAACGCCTGCACCGGCAAAACACAGCCCAGGTAGGAGTGAGCACTAAGCTCAGTAGGGTTCTACACTACGTCACACAGAATGAAGAGGGAAACACAACAGTGTCGCCCTCAATTAAGACCTGGGTGTATACAGGGGTCCCATAACCCCACCGCGTGTCCCTGAGGCCCAGGAGTAGCACTCAGTAAGCAGGAACAAACACTGCTGACTCACATGCAGGAACCCGACACTGCATGCGGGAAAAGGCACCGCTGAGTAGGCAACTCCCCTACTCAAGAGTCAACACAGTAGAACACCGGCTACACCTCGACATCCGACTCGAGGCCGACACGACCTCTACAATTATCAACTAACAAGTGTACCAGTCATCTAAGCCTATCATCGAATCGACTGGACACCACAATTCGAACCGAGTCCAAACTACCCAACCCCGGTTCTAGGGCTAAATCCGAGCTTCCAGCCTCTGGACGGCGACCCACAGATCACCCACACCCTAACCATGCAACTAATGCACAAATCAATAATGCATGTTATGAACACACACAAACAGGAGATAGGCATGCAACAGTATGTTAAGGATAGCATACAAGTCAACCGGATCGCTGCAGCGGTACTACCAACCGCTGCCAGCCAATCCGCAGCGGGTCCCGGCATTACGACGGTACCCCGACCGTCAACCGCGGACTCCTGCAACGGGAAGCAACCCCGAAAATGCTGATGAACAGTAAAAATAAAATATTATAATCTAACATATAATATTATATTTAAAACACCAAAAGTTCTCTACTAGAGGCTAATTGACCCCGTCGATCCGACGTCCAAACAACTTCGGATTCAAAATCCAACTTAGTCACTAGTAGATCTACATGCCGGAATCAACATCCAAAATCCATAAACATCCAACGGTTAGATTAACGGGAAAACACTAATCAAATCCGCTAATCAAAATAACTTACCACCTCTTTGCTGCAACGCAGCCCGCCAGTGAGAATATCATAACAATTCGTAGGAAAATCGAAAAAATATGAAATAAGTTGGGTTTAAGAGTAGATTCAAAGATCTACAACTCTTATGTTCATCACAGCCCAAGATCATGCACGTACTGGCCGAAAAACTCGCCGCAAGCCGACTGTTCTTCAAGAACAGCAGAAATCGGAAAATCCGAGATTAATCATGCATAAATCCTACTAAAATCTCAACCAAAGTTCATGAAACTTATAACAGAAATTATACTAGGCAAGATGCATCCAACAACACAAAGATCAGCAAGACCAAACGGCTAGATTAAGAGAAACCCATTAAACAACTCTCGTAGGTAGAAAACCTACCGAACTGCGCTAATCCTCGGCTGATTCCCCGCAAGCCAGTCACCAACAATGTTCCAAACTACTTCAAGAATCCTCCTCTCGTCGTCACGGATCCAACGAGCTTTAAAACGCACAAAACGGTGGCCGAAGGAGGGAGAACGGAGGAGGAGAAGCTCGCTGCCGGGAAGAACAGAGGAAAAACAGATTAGCGGGAAGAAGAAAGAAGAAGGAAGAAGAAGGGGAAGGAGAAGAGGAAGGAAAAGGGAAGGGGAAAGCCGGGGAAGGAGGGGAAAAGGGAAAGGAGGGGAGGGAAAGTCCTCCCCTTCTGACAGAGGAGAGTGACGGCCAACAGCGGGCGTCCTCGCGAAGGAAAACCCACCAACTTGCTCACGAGTTCGATCGATCGCTCCTAGGAGCGATCGGTCGCTCACGGGCCGCCAGCTGCCCAAAAGCAAGCTTCTGCGCGCCAGAGCTGGGATCTTCCGATCCCGGGTCCACCTAACCATTCTAATCAAGCACTAACACAAACAAGGTCAGTGTGTGCACACGCGGGTGTGAAACAAACCAACAAGGTGCAATTTACCAAATTGCCCTTGCGGTCTATAACGAGCCACAGGGGTAGAGGGACAGGTCCTCACATGGTCACCCTAACGAACTAAGCCTATCTCGGAAACACCTAGTATAGCAAGACGAACACACTGCTGGGCAGGACAAGTCTCTGTCGGGCAGGCACACCCTCTACCCAAAGATGAAACGATGACAGTAGTTGCACCCTCAGCACCTGGCTCGAGGCCGACATGACCTCTAAAATCATCGAACAACATGTATTCAAGTCATCTAAGCCTATCATCCAGATTGACAGAATACTACCATCCAACCTGGACCACGCTACCCGCCACGGTCCTAGAGCTAGATCCGAGCTACCCGAAAGCCTCGGATCGGCGATCAACCCATCGCCCACGTCCTATCCTTATGCATCTAATGCACAATAAAAAATGCATGCTATGATCATGCGCAGGTAAAAAGTAAGCATGCAACAGTATGATAAAATAACAACAAGTCCAACTGGATTGCTGCAGCGATACCACCGACTGCTGCCAACCAATCCGCAGCGGGTTCCGGTATTACGACGGTACCGCGACCGTCAACCGCGGACCCCTGCAACGGGAAGCAACCCCGAAAACTCATATGAACATAAATAATATAATATTATATGTTTCGAAAATATAATGTTATTTAAACATCAAAATCCTCTAATTAGGGGTTAAACGACCTCGTTGATCCGACGTCCAAACGACGTCGGATTCGAGATCCAACTAAGAAAAACGCAGGAAAATATACTGGGATCAACATATCAAAAACTGGGAAACATCCGATTGCTCGTTTACCGGGAAAACGCTAATCAAAACCGTTAACTTCATTAATTACCTTTAATTGTTGCAACGCAGCCCATCCGTAGGAACATCATAACCATTCATAGGAAAATCAGAAAATTATGAAACTAGTTGCAACTGAGAGTAAATCTAAAGATCTCCAACTCTCATGTTCATCATAAGTCAAGATCATGCATGTACAGACCGGAAAACACGGCGTAAACCGGATGTTCTTCAAAAACAGAGAACCAGAAAAAATCCGAGTTTAAACATGCTAAAAACCTACTAAAATCTCAATCAAATCTTATGAAACTTAAAACAGTAATTAAGCTAACCTAGATGCACACAATAACACCAAGAACACCCAGATCCACCGGCTAGATTAAGAGAAAAACCCATATTAACCCACGTAAGAAGAAACCTACAAGACTGAGCAAACCTTGACTGAATCCCCGCTGTACGAGCACCAAACCGGCTTTAAACCAAGCCAAGGATCTTCCTCTCGCTGCCACGAATCCAACGAGCCCTCAAACACTCAAAATGATGGCCGGAGCAGGGAGAACGGAGGAGAAGAAGGTGGCAGTCGGAAACAGGGGAAACAGAACCGCGGGAAAGAAGAAGGAAGAAAAAGAAGAAAGAAGAAGAAGAAGAAGAAAAAGAAGAAGAAGAAGAAGAAGAAAGAGGAAGAAGAAGGAGGTATCGAGCTCCAAGGGTCGAACTTTGTTTCATGCTATACCGACGCGACGCTGGCTCCATACCGGGGAACCGGTATGGGAAGCGCTTTTTAGAAACCCCCATATCTCATTTTGGACTTATAAATAGAAAGAATGGACGGCTTTATTTTTTAATAAAAAATATCGCATCGGTGAATTGGGTTCGGTTTCCCCTCCCCTATAGGGTCGGCTCACCTCCCCTATTCCCCTCCCCTTCCGAAGCAGTCCTTCCCTTATCCTATTCTCTATCTGGAATTGCGGGAAGGTTTCCCTCGCCGAACTACAAACTATTCCACTTTCAGTTCTATAGTTAAGTGTTCGGCTTCTCCTTGCTTTAAGCTTTCTTTCCTTTCCTTTTTCTGGTGAGTGCTTCACTCGCTCAGCTCCGTGCCTGAAGCTTCCCTGCGTAATACCTGACTCCCACTATGCGGACTGGGGGGCCTCGCTCCCAAGCCCGTGCACCTCCCGCCCGACCCCCGGAATCGGGGAAGAGGATAAGGGAGAGGAGAGAAGGAGAAAGAGGATAAGGATTAACCCAAGAAGAGAGGAGGAAGGAGGAAGAGGATAAGGGAGAGGAGAGAATATCTTTCTTCTCACCTCTGACAGCGGAGAGCGACGGCCAACGACGACCGTCAACTTAGAAAACCCACCGCTTCAACTTCCTGGCAGTAAAAGATCGATCTTCTTAGCAAGGGAAGATCGATCCCTTTCGCCCAGGAAGTCAAACTTGGGCTAAAACACAAGCCCAAACCCGGATCTTCATATCCCGGGTTCACCTAACCGTTCTAATCAAACGCTAACACAAACACGGTCAGTGTGTGCACGCGCAGGTGTGAAACAAACTGACAATGCGTAATTTACCAAATTACCCTTGCGATCCACAACGAGCCACGGGCCCGACCCAGATGGTCGGCCCAGGAGTAGAGGGATAGATCCTCACAGCAGATATATGTGCTGCATATTTAAACTTATTGTCCAAACTGCATATGAGGATATCAAAGACAATATCGAAAAGGTAAGGGATATTGCCTACAACATTAGAACTTCTAATACAAGATTTAGAAAGTTTGTTCCATATGCAAGAGACATGGACTGAAACCTAAAATGATTCAAATCGATGTAAAAACCAGGTTGAACTCTACCTATTTCATGCTAAATGATGCTAGAGTTGCCATGAATGAATGTATTGACTATGCTCTTAGTATATCATCATCTCCTTCTGTTACTTTAGGATTGATTAATGATGATGAATGGATTGTTATAGAAAATTTATGTGGCATGTTCAAAATCTTTTATAATGCAACTGTTGGCCTTTCTCCTTCATATAGTCTGACTGTAACACTTGGTTGTCTGCACCTTCACTACATTTTTAAATTTCTTTCTAATAATGCCAATGACTTCTATCTTATTACCATGATCCATAGCAATGAATTGGATATTGAGGCATGGTGGAAAGTACAAGGATCAGTAGCATTTCATGTTCTACCCATTATAGCACGAGACATACTAGCCGCTCAGATGTATACCGTAGCTTTCAAAAATGCATTCAGTTTCAGTGGATGTCTGCTAGATAACTACAGAAGTAGCTTGGACCCAATGATAGTCAAAGCTTTGATATGCCTAAAGGATTGGTGGGCTGCAAAGATGAGGCTTCATGACCTACAAGCTGAAGAGGATGATGGAAGAATGTGAAAATTTAGATGTAAAAAGCATGACTGTATGAATGTAATTTTACTTTTATATTTCTAAGTTTGTAATTTATGTTTTGAGAACTCAGGGTAGAGGTGCAAATGATTTTATAGGTGGGTAGGTGCCAACCTAGTTGGGAGGTGTTCATCTTATTGTGATGAAATACCTCCCCTAAATATGTAATGTATTTGAAAATTAATTTTAAGAATGAAGAAAATTTTCTGCAAATTATATATATATATATATATACACTGATTTTTAAAGAATGTTTTATGAATTTTTTAAATGCTTAAAATATAAAATAAATTAGTAAATAAATTACATAAAAATTGGGCCCTGGTGCTTGGCCCTGGCCCAGTCCAGAACCGGGCAAGGCTTTAATAGGGCCCGGACCGAGTGGAGGTATTCAAAGCTCGGGCTCGGGAGCTTAAAGGACCAGGACCCATCTCTGATTACCCGGCCCGAGCGAGCCTTTTGTCCAGGCCTAACTCTTTGATCAAAATATGAGTATGGTTTTACCAAGTTATTGATGATACAGATACGCAAAATAGGGTTTTGATGAGTGACAAAATATGTGTAATTCACCCATTTAACTTGACTTTTCTTCTAGGGTTACCATCTAGAACCCTAGGGTTTGGAGTTTGTGTGAGAGAAGAAGGCTATTATAGGCTTCTTCCAGCACCGCGAGGTTCGGGATCGAGGCGTAACGACGAGGAGAAGATCTGCATCGGAGTTTATAAGGCAAACGAGATCTACAACGCTTCAGCGCGAGGTATTCCATATACCTAATCATATGCTAGATTATGTGACAATTTCTACTTCATGTTCCAGCAAACTTTAGGACTTCTTGACTTGGTCGATTCCGAGCATGTTGGCGTGATGGATCTAAGCGAAGGCTTCTTTTTGGACTAAAAAAAGGGAACTGTGCACTGAGATAAATGAGTTGTCAATTCAAGCACAACATGAGACAACCTCGGCATTAAGGATCTAATAAGTATAGGTAATAGGTTTGTTAATTAACTGTCAAATATTTGTTATTAGTACATGATTTTTCTTGTCCGGCATCAAGATCCATAGGTTTTACTATTTCGGAACTTTTCACGTAAAAAGCTCTTGGATCGTGTCTTAATTGTTGTTGCTTTATTGCTTTACTTATGCTGGACACAATCCACAGAGAACTAGGTGTTTTACTTATGATTTTTCTTCTTTTTGAACTAGGTGTCTTATTTGTCATTTCAAAGAACGCCCAGATTGCCTCCGGTGTTCCACTCATTCACTCGACTTATATTTATACTCCCTTTATATGTCTATAATACTATTTTTATCATATATTTATAGAATTATATATATATTAAATCCATTTATTTATTGAATTTATAAAACAAGTCACTTTGCCCTTATTCGGAGTGGGATAGCTTATTTCTAGTTAAGTGAGGTTAAAGGACAAGAAAAGTGGGGTTAATTAATGGGGATAGGAAGAAATAAAGTGGTAGTGACACATGAGATGGGGATAAAGTAGTAACGATTACTTTTGATATTTGGGGATAAGTGTTACACCCCGACCCAGAAAATCCATCCGGTCCGAGGCGTGAGGGTTCCTAATCTATTCAATTAATCACTAGCGTATTTTTATAATAAAATAACACATATATATTAAACAATTGATCTAGGGTCAAAATGATTATATCTAATATAGAACAAAATTCCGATACAACTCATAGTCAGAAGATATATATAAGACTATCAAAATCCTCACATATGGAAAATTTACATTTATGTCATTCAAAAAGAGAAACTGGACCCCATGTCCTCAAACGCCTCCAAAGGTCGGTACGCCACCAAGTGTCTGTCCAGCAGGTGCTACAGAAGAAGAGATGATGACTACACCTGCAAAATATAGCCCGGGTAGGAGTGAGCGATAAGCCCAGCAGGATTCTATACTACGACGCTCACAAAGGAAGGAAGATAGTAAATTCCCAGGTTCCAACTCATCTCTAGGGGAAAAACATATGTTACGTCCACCGCCTACCCCACGTCACACACTCTGATGACCTCCATTGTCAATAATCGTCCCTCTCAAACCAAGCGCTTCAGCGCTGAAACAACAGAGGTAGAACCTAGGGAGGTACATAACTTCCTCTACTGAAACTGAGACTGAGCCTGAAACCTAGGACAACTTCTACATCTCGATCATAGTAATTGCAGCCAATTAGACAGTAACCTCGATAAAATCAGATTATCATAACAACTTTGAATCCTAGACCTTACTACCCAGCCTCGGTCCTACGGCTAGATCCGAGCTGCCCGAGCCCTCAAATCGGCGATCAATCCATCGCCCACGCCTAGCCTAAAATGCATCTAAAGCAAGCAATTATATGTATGCTCACACACACATAATAAAGATTTCATACATGCAACAATATGTTAAAATAGTATACAGGGCTAGGCACAACATACAACTTGCCAAGGGTGAACATAACAAGGGTCTAGATAAAGCAGATAAATAGGTGCACAGACTTACAGGTCTCCACGAGACTAAGCAAACAAACTAGATTAACAAACAAGTAGGTCTAGGCATTACGACGACAAACACATGCCAAAGGGGATATAACCCCAGCTAACCAACAACCTAGCAGTTGAATATTTTATTCAACACATCCCAAGGGGTGTAACCCCCTTGGTTCAACCACATGCCACAGGCCCTACGCATATATAATAATATAATAAGACCGAAAAGTGCGAATTATCGAATTAAAGTAAACGAACTACTAACTTTGAAAAATCCTAACTTTCAATCTAACCGTCCAATTGACGTGAAACCTGATATCCTTACCCAATGACATACCCCGAATGACATATCCGAAAATCGAATCAATTAGAAGAAAACAACTCGATAAAAAAACCAACAATTCCAGTTTGATTTCAGATTCGATAAACAATTCAAAATCCCTTTTTAAAATACCTTGGATTAAAACAAAAATTGGCAGACCAAGCCTAATGGTCATAGAGATCATCATATCCAAAAATCAAATCAATTAGATAACTAATTTTCACTTAATTTCACTAATTAAGGTAACTGCTTCGTTCTGCACAGTCATGCTATTTAATTCACTAAACATTGTACTTAAATCTAAAAAATATAAAACCAGTTGGAAGGGAAACCTAACTCCGAGATTTACAACTTTTAGGTTGAAGATCAACTGAGATCATGCACTCACAGTTCTGTAATCAAGCTTAAACATAGCTGTTCTAATTAAACCAGAAAATCCAGGAACAAACCAATGAAAAGTTGCTTAAATCCAATTTAAATCAAACCAAGCTTCAATCATATATTTTTATCAAGCCTAAATGCATCATATAGCATAGCTTACCTAAGCAAATAAGCATTCAATTAATAAAGAACAGCAAAACTAGGCTAAATGAAGAATCCTACCTAACTATGCTTAATCCACATTTAATCCTTGATTAAATCGTGTAGAGGAGATCTAGATCTACTCCCCTACCTCTGGCAACCATCCCAAACCTCTGGATCAAGCCTTCCTCGCAGATCAAAGGAACGAAGAAGAGAGAAGAAGAAAGAAGAAAACAGAGCCGGTTCGTGGGTTCTTATAGACCCGAGTCCGATCGGTCGCTCAGGGAGGGATCGATCGGTGTATGTCGGTTCAATGTCCTTATCCGGACACGTCAGAGTCGGTGCCGACATTGAATTCGACCGATCGTTCCCTGAAGCGATTGATCGGTTTGGGCTGACAGTTGTCCTAAAGACAAGCTTCCGCGCGCCCGAGCTTAGATCTTTCGATCCCAAACTCGTTTAAGGTTCTAACAAGCACATGTATCAATCATAGAGCTGTGTGTGCACTACGCAGGTGTGAAACCAACTGTCAATGTGTAATTTACGAAATTGTCCTTGGGATCCAAAAGCAACAATGCGATCAAACTGATCACACTCGACGCGGAAACATACCAATATAGCATGGCCCCCGACCTACGGGGGCGAGGCAGGTTTGAGGAACGGGTCCTCACAATATATGTGGGGATAAGGGGAACCATACTAGACAAGGGCTTTAAGTTTCTCTTTTGAATTCATTATTTATTTATTTTCTAAATTACCCCTATGTAACCTTTATGTGCCACGCCAGTGCATTTAATTTTAAGGGGGATTAGGAGGCAGCATCATAAAATGGACTTATCATCTTAGAAAAACACTAATCATAAGATTTGATGTCTTAACATCATTTAACACTTCAAAAGACACATATGCCCCCCTTTTCACAACCTACTCTAAAGAATGCGCAAAAGGATCGCGTCACCATCGTCGCCGCCCATCACAGTCACCGTCGTCGGGCCGGATCTCCATGTCGCCGTCATTGCTGCTTGTCATCCCATTCGTTGCCACAACTCCGACGACATTCTCCTCTTCCTCGATCGCGTCGTTGTCATCACCGCCCGTCACCATCACCGTCGTAGGGGTCGGATCTCTACGCAGCCGTCGTCGCCGCTCATCACCCCATTCACTACCACAACTCTGACGTCGTTCTCCTCTTCGTCGGAACCGCCAGAATCTATAGATCGTGCACCTCCCGACCACCATGAGGGCTGTAGCGCCGACAGTCGCCGAGGAGGAGGTGGACGCAGGGGCCGACGACTTCATCAAGAGTTCAAGAGGAGCTGCAGGAAGAGGCTGGCGGAATCCGCATTGAAAAGTGAAAATAGAAAACTGAAACATATCTGCATCGAGTGATCGACTATTTCAGATACGCATTAGCATCGATCACATAGCTCCGCGACCTCTCTAGACCAGAGACGCCACCCATTCCACCATGCCGGCGGCTCCACCTTGGGATCCTTGTGGTGGACGTTGCAGAAAAGAGAAAACTGAAACAGACCTGCATCGAGGGATTGACTATTTCATAAAACTGAAACATACGTTGCAGGACGCGCCACCCATGCTACCGAGCCGGCGGCTCCACATTGGAATCCTTGCAATAGACGTTGCAGAAAAGGGAAAAGAGAAAAGAGAAACGAGAAAAGAGAAATGAGAAATGATAAAAGAGAAACTATGAGGACCTATCCCTCGATTCCTGTGGCTCGTTGTTGACCACAAGAGCAATTTGGTAAATTGCACCTTGTCGATTTGTTTCACAACCGCGTGTGCACACACTGACCTTGATTGTGTATGTGTTTGATTAGAAAGGTTAGGTGAGTCCAGGATCGAAAGATCTGGGTTTGGGCAGAAGGATTTGCCCAAACCCCACTTTTGAGTGAAGTAGGATCGATCCCACTATGCCTCAATAGTCTTTGCCAGGCATGCAAAGGATCGATCCTCCCCCCTAGGCGGATCGATCCCTTGTAAGTCGGTTTGAAATCCTATAAATAGGATTTCACTACTCCTCTTTGAATTCTTTTGGGAAATCCCTCAAATCCGCGTGAAATCTCTGAAATCCGGCTGCTTGGGAAGGGATCTAAGGACGATCCAAGGCATGATAGCTCGAATTTAGGAAGATCCATCGTTGATTGGTAGGTGTTTCTACCCAAATCTTAAGATTTGGTACATAGGGTTGATTTTCGGTTTTGGTTCGAGTAGATCTCCTTGTATAGGCGATGGTTTCTCGATTGGTTAGCGTTTTTGGAGTCCTCATGTCCTAATCTACCAGATTTGTAAGTTTCACGAAGTTTGGTTTAGTTTTCTGGCCGTGATCGCCGTCGGAAGTTGGCCGGAGGGCCGGTTGGGATAGATCCACGGGTATGTTGGATCGATCCAAGTTGCACTCAAGATGGTCTGTTCACTGGTGGAAGTTGGATCGATCCAAGGAGGAAGTTGGATCGATCCAGTGTTTCTCAGGAACAATGTTTGAGGGTGACAGAGAATGGTTTTCTTGGTTTTCCGAGTCGGATCAATCCAAGGGCAAGTCGGATCGATCCAAGGGAAAGTCGGATCGATCCAAGGGAAAGTCGGATCGATCCATGGGTATGTTGGATCGATCCAACGTGCATCAGAATGCGTTTTTGAGGCTGTTTTGCCCGCAGGGCTTCGTATGTACGCGGTTTTTAGCGATTTTGCCTGCGAGATTTGCCATGATAGTTTGTTTACCGCTTTAATGGCATGTTTAGTGATATTGTTATAAACTGCTGTCTATTACCGCTTTGTGGTTGAACTGGGAGAGTGATGACTCCCGAAATTGTGTAGAAAAAAATGGGCTGACTGTATGCCCTTTATCGCTTTGTGGTTAACCGAGGGAGTCATGACCCTCGGGAATGTTTAGTATAAATGAGCCGAAGGTGTGTCCTTGATTGTTGCCTGTTTATACTAATGTATTGCCTAGTTTTCTTGTGCATTAGAGGCATGTTAGGCTAGGCATGGGCGGTGGTTGACCGTCGATCCGGGGCTCTCGGGTAGCCCGGATCTAGCTCTAGGACCGAGGCTGGGTAGCGAGGTATAGGGTTTGACTGTAGCACTGTTAATCTGATGTTTGAGGTTCGTTCCTTGTACTCCAGTATCAATTGCTAAGAGGTGGATGTCGTTACCCCGATATGTGTCGTCATCTTTGGTATCCAGCATGGGTAAGGGTGTTCTACATGTGCTGAGGTTCTCCTTGTTGTGGCGGGAGAGGGTTACATGGACAGGAACCCTGGGTGTATCGATGGGATTTATGAGCTCCCTGATAAGCCTTAGCTTTTGATTTGGAGTCTACAGGTCGTGTTAGCTCTGTTGCTTTGAGTGCTGAGAGTTGGTTGTCATAACCACGGTTGTTCCGCCAAGTGTGGAGGTCCCGCTTGGAGAGGGGTGTCCTACTGGGTATCGTCATGTCCACCCTGTGTTAGGGATTGTCGGAGGTGGTCCATCCTTGAACAGTGGCTATTGGAGGGACGTACTTGGACAGGTACCCTTCGGGTTATTGACGGAATTTATGGGGTCCTTGGCAGGCCTCAGTACTTGGCACAGTGTTAGTACAGTTGTTGTTGCCTTCCTTATGCGTGTCGTAGAGTAGAACCCTGCTGAGCTTTTGCTCATTCCTACCTGGGCTGCGGTATTTGCAGATGCAGGTACCAGCTCTCCTTCTATGGGCTCCAGTGGCTCGTCCTGTGGCGGCGTGTCGACAGCAAGTCATGTTTGAGGATCAGGAGGGCTTCTGCTGTGCTTTTCAGGAGACTACTGATGATGTAACTTTTTGAGGACTGATATATGTAATTTTTGTTATAACTCTGATGTATGTACAATTTTGAATTGTGATGGTATAGTAATTGTTAGAATTACTTTTTCTCTCTGTTTTGAAGCACACAGAGCTATTCATGAGTATGGGAAAAGAAACATACGTGACTAGGTGTGATACCTCACCAGATGAAGCCCTAAGTGTCTGGATCCGAGGTCAGATGGGACGCGGGAGGCTGAAGAAGGTGAGATTGAGCGGAAGAGGTGCTGGGCTTGAGTGGGGTGAGGAACTCGAGAGAGTTTCCTGGTGATTGGAAATTGGATCTCAGCGGCTGGAGGGTTGGGGAGAGGTCGGTGGACAGAAAAGTGGCCGGATCTGGTGTTTGGGAAGGTCGAATGCAGTAGGATATGGTGGTTGCAACGTCGGCTTGCAGAGAGGAGCTCCGGATGGATTTCATTGGAGGGAGGCGTTGTCGAGGACAGAATGGAGGGAGGAGTGAGACGGGGATCGTCGGAGGTGTTGTGGTTTTGGAATTGGGTTTGCAGGCGAAGCCGGGGCTACCGCTAGTTGCTTCGAGGTGGAGGAAGAGCTCAGGGTTGACGCCAACAAGGGGAATAGAGGTGGTCGTTGGGGTTGGTTGCCGGAGTTAGAGGAGAAGGAGGAGGTTGTTGGGGTTGGTACCGCCGTTGGTTGCTACAGGGTGGAGGAAGAGCTTGGGGTTGACGCCGACAAGGGGAATGGAAGTGGTCATTGGGGTTGTTACCAGAGTTAAAGGAGAAGGAGGAGGTCGTTGGGGTTGGTGCCGCCGCTGGTTGCTACGGGGTGGAGGAAGAGCTCGGGGTTGACGCCGGGAAGGGGAATGGAGGTGGTCGTTGGGGTTGCTGCCGGAGTTAGAGGAGGAGGAGGTCGTTGGGGTTGCTATCGGAGTTAGAGGAGAAGGAGGAGGTCAGGGAATGCTGCGAGGCCGTTGGGAGGAGGGAAGGAGATGGTGGTGGCCACCGATTGGGGAGTGGAGGGTCGCTACGAGGAGTGAAGGGTATCATCGTAATTAGAGTTGGGATTAGGGTTTGGGTCGTCAGAGGGGTAAAAAGGTCATCAGAAATGCATAACCAATCATAACTGACCACAACTACTTTAAAATGATGTTTATGCATTAAAATTAATGATGGTGGTGTACCGGTTAATAAGTTTGCTTCTTTTGATGTAAACACTAATTAATTATAATTTTAATGCATAGACCTCATTAAATGCACCATGGGAAGTGCCACATTTAATCAACATGAGGAAATGACAGGTTTAATTTCTCGAGTTCTGTTTGGGTCATACCAAACATTTGAGTCATACCATCATACCAATGGTTGCGATTTTATCAATCCCATCCAAAGGCCCAGATGATGCCAGCGTATTAGTAAAATGCTGACTAGAATTATGAGCCATTTTCAAGCCATATAAGATGAGTCGATGCCGATCTTTATCTCTTCCAATCCCTACCTATCGTTCCCATCATCATCTCTCACTCTCGTCACCGACCTCTTCCGCCGCCGCCCGCCAGATCTCCTCCATCACTGACCTCCCATAAGATCTCCTCCATCTCTCCAATCCCATTGCTACTATTGGCATCCATAGCATCCCTATTGGCTACCACCATCGCCTCCTATGCCTCTGAAGATTTGTTCTTTAGGCTCTCATCCTTTGCCAACTGGATCTCCATCTCGTTCTCCCTCTTCGCCAGCTTTGCCTTGAGGTCTAGCACCTCCAGGCTGTCGGGAAACTCCTCTTCCTTCTTCTCGACTTCTTTGATCATTGCCTTCGTCTCCTCCTCTTCTTTCTCTGTGACATTCTCCTTATCGTCTTTCTCGTTGTTCTCCTTGTTATCCATCTCATTGGCTTCACTCTTGATAGAATCGAACTCGCTTGGCACTACGGATGAACTCAAAACTACTTCATAGACGTCGGTGGCCAGAGAATTCACGAGGCAGGCACCACCCTCCTCCACTGCCACTACCACCACCACGGCCTCTGTCTCTATCTCTGTTGTCTCGTTTTCAGGCAAGTCCTCATTGATGGCTAGCTCACTCTTCTCAGGCTGCGGATCTTGATCCTTGGGCTCGTCCACCTCCTCCTTTGCTTCTAGTTGCTCTGTATTCTAGATGATGGGTTGTTACTTATTGAACTCGTTGAGCTCTTGCTCCGTGGAAGCCAGCCTCTCCTTCACCTTCTTAAACTCCTCATGTGCCTGATTCAGCTTTGTCTCCAAGTCAGCCACCTTAGACCAATGGTATGCTCACCCTTGGCGAGCTATGTGATGTGCCTAGCCCTGTATAATACATGGCATATTGTTGCATGCCTGAACCCTTATATGTGCGTATGATCATACATGACTTGTTTTGCACTAGATGCATATATTCCTAGGCTAGGTGTGGGCGATGGGTCAATCACCGATCCGGGGGCTCAGGCAGCTCAGATCTAGTTTTAGGACCGAGGTTGGGTAGCAAGGTTTAGGATTAAAATTGTTATAATAATCTGTTGAATTGAGGTGACTGTCTAGTCGGCTGAAAATTATGTTGTTTGAGGTTTAGAGGTCGTTATGGGTTCCAGGCTTAGTCTCAATCCCATCGTTAGGCGGAGTGACATATCGCCCAGAGTTCTACACCTGTTGGACGACTGTTGACAGTAGCAGAGGTCATCAGGGTGCGTGCCCTGGGGTAAATGGTGTTCGCGACGTTGAGTTCCCCTAGAGATTAGTTGAAACCTTAGACTTTACTGTTCCCTTCCTTTGTGAGCGTCATAGTATGGAATCATACTGAGCTTATTGCTCATTCATACCCGAGCTGCGTTTTACAGGTGTAGGCGTCAGCTCTTCTTCTGTAGCACCCATTGGACATGCATATGCTGGCGCGTCGGTTTTTGGAGGAACTTGAGCACGTGGGGTCCATTTACTTCTTTTTAGGATGATAAATGTATAATTTGCTTATGCAAGGAATTTGATATAGTTTGTCACACACCAACCCAGAAAACCCATCCGGGCCGGGACGTGAGGGGAAACCTACACTAGTTACATCCGATACGGCGCGACAATACACAAAGCGGAATAAATCTGAACTTGAAGACTTCAAAGGGCATAAAAGTAAAACTAAAGATTACATTGCGGAATAAAACTCAATCAAAAGAGGGAACATGATTTCATATATTAAACGTTAAATACATCATCCTCAAAAGATAACTTTAAACAAAAGCTGCCAAAATACATTTGTCCCTCTGCGACCTCAAACGCCTTCAGAAGTTGACGTGCCGCCAAGACCTGATCTAGCTAGAATCACCGGGGAAGAGCCGACGCCTGCACCTGCAAACGCAGCCCGGGTAGGAGTGAGCAATAAGCTCAGTATGGTTCTACTCTACTCTACGTCGCACAGGAAGAAGGGAAAACTACAAAGTCCCGGGTTCTGTCTCATCTCTAAGGGAAACTCACGTTATGTCCACCGCCTATCCCAGGGCACGTACTCTGTGATCTCAACTGTCAACAGCCGTCCCTCTCAACCACCAAGCGCCCAGCGCTGAACAACAAAGGGGTAGGACCCAGGGAAGCATGTAACTTCCCTTAACACGGATATTAAGCATGAGACGAGAACTTTGGGTGACCTCTACACCTCAAACAACAGATGATAGCCAACTAGACCCATCCTCAAGAATACAGGGATTTGGCATAACAATCACACCCTAGTCCTTGCTACCCAGCCACGGTCCTAAAGCTAGATCCGAGCCATCCGAGAGCCTCGGATCGGCGAAGACCCTATTCCCCCGCACCCTAACCTTATGCTCTAATGCAGACAAATGCAAGCAATGCTCAAGCACATATAAAGAGATATAAGCATGCAACAAGATGACATCAATTATACAGGGCTAGGCATAGCCTCTAGCTAGCCAAAGGGGTGATCATAGCAAGGGTCTCAAATACCGATAAACTATACTAACAATACAACGATTAGAGCAAAGCGATAAACACAGATATACAATAGTCTTCAGTGCTCTCCAGCACCTGACAGACTAAGGTTCCACAGTTACCCCACAGGTAACTGGCCAACAGCCAAGCGACAATAGCAATCGAGCAAATTTCGGGCATTACAACGGCATCCACAGCCGTCAACCGAAATTGCTACAAGGGGATACAACCCCGACCAAACCAACAAGCCACACAATACAAGATATATATTCTACCAATACAACAGGTTATGCCCCCGGCGCACGCCGACAATCAGTAGGGCTATTAATCAAAGCAGTAGATCTATACTAAGCATGCAGGACACACTCTCGGTCCATTTATACTAAACATTCCGGGGGTCGTCACTCCCCAGGTTACCGATAAAGCAATACAACAATCACAAGCTACATATGTATACATATACATATATGTATAGCATGCTTATCGAGAAACTGCTTAAACATCGATAGAAATCGATAATCGATTCAGAATCCAATTCATGACGTAATCCAAGGATAAACCCGCCAAAATCCCGATTAAAATATTATAATAACCACTACTCATCATCAGGAAAACCCCGCGAGAAAATCGGGTCAAAGAGAAATCGAAAACATCGAATTCGGATCAAAATGTTTTGGCAACAAACAAGAGATCGATCTTCACACTCTGTGAAGATCGATCTTCTCATCATAGCCAATCCTCCACAAACAAATGATCGATCTTCATGCCCATGAAGATCGATCATCGTCAAAGGGGTCTTCTGTCTGGGGAAGGAGGATCGATCTTCTAATTCAAGAAGATCGATCATCCTCAAAGTGGTCCTCTGTCTGGGGAAGCAGGATCGATCCTCTATCACAAGAGGATCGATTATCCTCAAACACACCCTCTGTCAAGAAGAGGATCGATCTTCTTCAGACGGGGCAGAGCACTTCAAAGGAAGTGATCGATCATTTCATCCAAATGATCGATCCTTCATACTCGCAGAGAGGAGTGAATAGTGATTAATAGTATCTGAGATCCAATTCCTTGGATTCGATCTATCAAAACGTATCGAAATCAAACCAAATTTGGTTGAGGTGTGCATCTGGATGTGGGGAATCTAATGACACTAAGAAATCCAACTTTGGATGATCAAATCCTCTAAATTAAATCAAATTGCCCGAAAGCCGACGAAACCAACGAAAAACTGAATTTGTTGGATTTGATCTATCAAACGGCAATTGCATCCATTCAAACTTTGCAGAGAGGTCTATTTGATGGTGGGGAATTCATTCATGCAATAAAAACCAAACTCAGATCATGAAATATCAGATCCGAGTCCAACCCCGTCGAAAAACCGACCAAAATACGAAATTCGTCCGAAAGAATACGAAACTGAAACCATAGTTAGCTTCTAAGCATGCTAAGGAACTTGTATACAGAAATTCAAAGCATTCCAATTCAACCACTAGCCACAAAATATGAAAAAGCAATCCTAGGGTTACCATTCCACCAGAAATGGGTAGAAACACCTACATGTATAGACGTGCAGGCGATCTACAAGATCCTCAACTCCGATCGCCACGGATCCGCGCCTAAAAGCCACAGCTGGATCTCCACTCCGGCAGCCAACGTAGGAGAGAGGAAGAGAGAAAGAGAAGAAAGAGAAAGAAAGAGAAAGAAAGAGAAAGAGAAGGGTTTAAATAGAAAGCTGGAATCGATCACAACCGTCCGATTCGATCTCTCCCGATCGAGCTCCGATCTTCCGATCGGAAGCGCCCTTAAGGTTTTAATCAATCGCATACATCAATCAAAGACAGTGTGTGCAATGCGGGTGTGAAACTGACCAACAGGGAGCATATTTACCAAAATGCACCTGGGTCAAAGACAGCGATGCGATCAACCGATCGCATCCCAAGGCCAACTAAGCCAAACCACAAAACCAGACCATCGACCTAACGCGGTCAGATCGGGCTTGAGGTACGGGTCCTCACAACCGATCACCCTTAAAAAAATTTCGTTCCAAAATTCAAGGGTAAGGCCGGAAAAAGAAGGACCAACTAGTCCTAATGGCACGAACGCCCACAACAAAGGAAACTACCTGCTGGGTCGAATAGTCGGGGAAACTCCCGGCACATGCGATCCTCTCGCTCCCACGTCAAGCTCTTTGCACTACAATGCCTCTATATGATCATCACCAACGGTATCGATCTGCCTCTCAGCACCTGATCCCGTCTGCCCAGAATCTGAATTGGCTGCTCTATGTAGGTGGCATCCTCCTCGACTAAGATGTCGTCATGTCTGATCACGTGAGACTGATATGGAATGTACTTCCTCAACACCGAACACGTGGCGTTAGGACACGCAACTGAGAAGTGTGTAAATAGAGCCGATCTGTAAGCAAACCCTCTGCTGTCAACTGCGAACTCTAACGGTTGTCACCTCTGATCAACATAAATCTTCTGTCAACTCTGACATGATCTGCACTGATCTCTTTGCCTCAAAAGGTGCAATGCCGGTGCTGAGCTGTCAACTGCGGAAGTAGGCAAACTCCGCTATGAGGATGTGCTCTGGTCATCTGACGTCTGCATCAACAATACGTGCTCTAAGCACGTCACCATAGATCTGAATGGTCCTCTCTGACCGCCTGTCTATCTGTGCTGCGAGATGTTGTGCTGATAGTCAACAAAATGGTCGTAGGCTCCTAAGAGATGTGCTAGGATCAGTCTGTGATCCTGGAATCATGGCCTGAAGCGATGGAAGCTGAAGCGTCACACAATCTGATCACCTCTCTGATATGTGGACTGCTATGCGACAGACATACTCATCACATATGGTATATGTGTTGATCCGGCCTCTGAATCTGATCCTGAATCTTATCTATATATGGTGCCAACCAAGCTGATGATGAAATCCATGATATATCTTCGTGCCTCCTGAATGAACAACAATAGGAGAGGAGTGAACCTCACATAGGATGTCCTCGTGCAACTCTAGATCTGCTACTCCGCTTCTAGAGTACAATCAACCGTCTACTGATGCCGTCAGGAATCACTGCAGGTTCGGTGTCATCGTCGCTCCACGTCATCATGGCTCTGGTGTAGACTCTCGGAGTAGGGTTGCCTCGGCCACCACCTCGTCTGGTCTCTACACTCTGCCAACTCTGACTGATCCTCTGCGTGGAGGAACCTTCAGGAACACTCTGTCATGAACTGAGAACTCCAAAAATCATCGCCTCTGACCTGAGTAGCTCTCTCATCTGCTAATCTCTCTGACGGTTGTCTGATGATGTCCGGAGTGGTGGGTGATGCCTCAAAAACCTTGGTTGAGCAATCGGAAGAACGACGTGAACTGTCGTGCTACGCCTCGAATGGCACCGCATCGGTCTGAACTGATGATCGTTGAAATAGGCAAACTCTAGCAAAGAGACGTACTCCTCCCAGCTGCCTCCTGCATCGATGACACATGTCCTACGCACGTCCTCCGAGATCTGGATCATCCGCTCTGACTGTCCGTCTGTCTGGGGGTAGAATGCTGTGCTGAATGTCAACGCTGTCCCCCAAGGAATCCTGGAAGCTGCTCCAGAATCTGCCGAATCTGCAACACTGCTAACGAAGCACAACCTGTGATCTATCGACGCTGTCCAGTCCTCAGTCATGTGCACCGGTACCAACCGCAACACGGATCTCCACGAGCTCCGGATATCTACCCTGAGTCTCTATCACTCTGGCTGGGAGAGCTGGGATGCTACAAACACCAAAGGGGAAGTCATCTGGAATCTGATCCTCGAAACCCGATCCAACTAACTATATGTTTCCGATGAGCTGACAAATCCACCAAATCTGCTCTAGCCTCTCTAACAACTGCTGATGGCTATCAACCTAAAAGGCACTGAAGCAGTGACTTTAAGGCAAGAGCTCCGATCTCCTGGTCACTCCGGTCAACGGTCCCGCGGTCTTGGAGATGCCTCTACTGAACCTTGAATACCGTCTTCAACCTCTGCCGTCGCATATGTCACACCCCGACCCAGAAAACCCATCCGAGCCGAGGCGAGAGGGGAAACCTATACTATTCGTCTCGAGCTCAGCTGAATCAACTAAGCTGTCTGTCGCTGACACAATCCATCCCCCGAATCCTGCCTCTGAAGGCCAAAACCTGACACTGGGAGCCAAATAATGCCGAAGCAACCTCGGCAGTTGCGATGCAAACGCCAAATATCACTCATGCTCCTCCTCAACGCGCCAGTAGATATGATGCTGTCGACGAACGCTACTACAACTGATCAGGGTATGGCCTGAAGATCCTCTACATCAGATCTGCGAAGGTTGTTGGTGCATTCGTTAGACCAAACGACATCACTGTGAACTTGTACAGTCTGTATCTTGTATGGAAGGTTGTCTCCAGGATGTCGCAATCCCAAATCCTCAACTGTTGTAGTCGATGCGAAGGTCAAACTCTGAAAGGGTCTACGAGTCTCTCAACTGCTAACCCGTCATCGACGCACTGTAGTGGGCACGTACCTTGTGCTGCAACACTGTCTATCTTCCTGAAGCCTATGGATGTATGGAGGGAACCATCCACAATGAGAACTGGAACACACTCTGAGGCAACACACCTGGGCGAACGAAGTCCTGAGCTACCGACTCGGCCGACTAAGTCATCGACTCTCCAAATGCTGCTGGCATCCACATGCAAACTCGCAACGCTGAAAACCGCCCAAAGGAACCTAGATCTCGAACTTGGTGTCCCGTGAAGGAGACAACCAAAAAGCTCCTCAAAAGAACAGCTGCACAAACAACAACAACAATACGAGGGAAAGCTGCTCACCAGAGTACCTCAAAAACAATAGGGAAGGAGTTCACCACGAGCCGGTGAACAAGCCCCAGCTCTCGACAAGCAGAAGGATCGCCGAACCGCGACCTTCAACGAGAGCGAAACAACGCCGTCAGGTGTACCCACGACACCTTCCCACGGCCAAAGAAGCACAACCTGGTGCGTGACAAACCCCAACGTGCACCACACGTGGGCGACGGACACCTAGAGGTCTCCAACCTCTAGGAAACGCCTTGACAAGAGCAACCAACCCAAGCTCTTGTCCCAAATCGGTGGCTACTCACAAAGTCACACCCGACTCCAGTCCCAAGCCAACAAGGCCGCACGGGAACGAGTCACAAGGAGGAAACCTAGAGCCACAAAGAAATCACAAGCTGTGAGAAGCTCCGAAAGCTGAAGGCTGAAGCTAAAAGCTGAAAGTCGAAGCTGGCGGCTCTGAAACTGGCTACTGCTGAAGATGCTCTCTCTCCTCTGGAGTGCATGAACTGCTGGCTAGAACAGTCGCCACATCATCTCCAGCAAGCCTCTATATGGAATCTGAATTCCTGCATCTGCCTCAGATACCTGCCCCAATTGAGGTATCAGCCCACTGCTCTGGCCCACGCCGTACGCCACGCCCGACTGCTCTGCGATAATTGCCCAGCGCACCTCGCAACCAGCACCGTCGACGGAAAGGCTCCCGGTGGCTAGCACTGATCGCTCGCAAACGTTGTCGTTAAAACATTGCTAACCTCAATCAAATATTAAATTTATATCCTTGTTCAATCACTAATACTACTAAGTAGACTAGTGGTGAAATTCGGAGTCGAACCACAGGGAATTACTAGGAAAACCAAAATCGATTCTCAAAACTCTAGATCTAAACCAACCACTTCAATGATAGATTGATCTAACTGAAACTATCTAAGAAAGCAAAAGAAAATATTTAGATTTTAATCAGATGGAAAAAGATGTCTTAGGAAATACACAATCCACCCTAGTTTCACTCTTAATCTTCCATAGTTATCATCTTGATCACTTCTCTAAGCATTATGAATCGTATGGCTACAAGCTCACACGAATCCCTAAAAGAAGGTTTTATGTTCCCTACGGCATAACCTTTCTTTGTTTGGCATAAATCATCTTCGGTCCTACCATTATCTTAAGTTATTCTACTCCTAATGACCTTAGCATGACTTATCTTCACGTAGCATAGATTATCTCAAAGGTAAATCACAAACCACATGCAAACTATCTCATGAATCTCTACACTCAAGTACAACCATCATGTAGGACTAATAATACGTCAACGGAACTCTGTTCCTTCAACTCTATAATCATTAAAATCATATTCATGAGATTATACGTAGAGAAGTTCACAAAAATCCAACTAAGAAAGATCAAAAGTTACACTAGGGTTTTATGGTATTCCTAAGAACAAGAAAACTAGCCACTCATCTCTTGGAAATCAGCCATAGGTGTAGAAGATGAAGCTGTCAATCCCCGCGGAAAGATCACCGTCTTAAAAACCCTAACCTTCTCCTCCAAAAGTGCTCCAAAAGATGATTATTTTCGGCTGGAATACCCCCCTTATGTATTAGAAACCCTTAATCTCGGAATTAGGAGTTATAGTTGAACTTAAACTCTAATTTTCCTAAATTCCGGGTCGCTGACGTCATCGAAGCGATCGATCGGACTTCCCAGTTTGACTGGGTTAATAACTGCCACGTCACCAGCTTCCTTATTCTTCAATTTCTACTGAAACTCTAACTTGGAGTCAATTCTGGGGCCAATCTATACGGAATCTGAGCCGATCTTCAACATTAGAGTTATAGATCTGGAAGTCTTCTGTCATCTCCAAATTATTTCATAATATTCTGATTAATATAGAATATTTGGAGAATATTCTCTTGAGCTTCGACGGTGCAGCTTTCCAGCTTATGTATCTTTATGTATTCTTCAAATCTTCTATCATACCATCAGGAATATCACAAAGTGTCCAACATAAACATTGTAGATCTCTAAGTCTTCTACAATTTCCCAAAGTTTCAGAATATTTGAAGTTTCAGAGAATATCTGCCGAATATTTTCCCAATGGTCGATGAAGCTATATTTTTCTTCGTTTTAGCCGAATTTCTTGTATTTCTTCTCAAACTATGATTAAATCTGAAATCAACTAATAAATCATCAAATACACCTACTCTAGGCATAACAAAGATAATTTAAGGGGTTTAATTAGGAATAATTAGTGACTTATCGCACCCCCCAACTTACACTTTGCTAGTCCTCGAGCAAAGAAAAGATAAAAAGAAAGCAATAAATTTAACTAGCCACTTTCGTAAGTCTCACGATTACACTTAGCATGTGCAACAAGCCTTTAAACCCCTGGGTTACCCCAGTGGAGGAGTTATAGTCTCCTGAGGGTTTTCAGGGATGATACCCACAAACATCTATACATTCCCTTGAATATATCATCAGAAATCAATCATAATATTCATAAACTCTAATGCATGAAATAGAAATAATATCCATAAATATACCCTTCAACTCATAGTCACATAAAAATATAGTAAATCAAAACATGTCATAACATATTTCCAACACTTCAACATATTTAATCATGATTAAAAATAACTTTAACACTACTGTGTGTGAATGGGGTTCCACATGCTTCAGAGCATCAATTATATCTAAACACTTCAACTATTCAAGATCACAATCCTATCCAAGCACATATCTTCCACTTATCACAAAGCAATATCTGTTTTTTTTTCATTTTTCTTTTCTTATCTTTTTTTTTCTGCAGGAATTTCAACCGTTTTACGCGAACACCACGCTGGTTAGGCACACTGCCCGGTTACTAAGTTGAAAATCCATTTTTTTCTCTTTTTTTTCTCAGGAAATTCAACCGTTTTACGCGAACACCACGCTGGCTAGGCACACTGCCTGGTTACTAAGTTGAAAATCCTTTTTTTTCTTTTTTCCGCATACTCAGATAATTGCTTGTGTTCATGTATTTTCTGTGTCATAACATAAAATTATAAATCTATCCCAGTATTATGCTTAGAATCTAATATCAACCCCTTAACATGTGGAAGTGAACATGTGCATTAGGATACGTCAAGCCATCCTTAGATCATGGTAAAAGTGTTAAAATATAAAAATAATATCATGCATAGTAAAAATTTACTATTTCCTATATAACATACAAGTCTCAAGATAATTCATAAAATAAATTTCTAAAACATGCACCTTTTGTGAAATCATATCATAATTTCATTCTTTTGACATAATCAAGGGATGTATAATATTTGGTTATCAGAAAAAGAATATACATGAATTCCTAGAATTCTACACCCCAACTTAAATGTAATTGTCCCCAATTACACTAAGTCATAAAAATAAATTAAGAAGTAAAGGGTAGAGATAACCATAATGAACGCTTCAGAAATAGATTTCTCTCTCTTCCCATTGAAATTTAGGCATCACTATCATTGAATAAATACTTCCTTCCCCACCATAACCTGTCACAGAAATATATACCTTTCCAAAAAGATAAAATATGACAAATAAAAGTTCAAAAAGGTATTAGAATCATAGAAAATTTCGGCAGAGTCTCCTTTGTATTTTCATGATATATTAATCTGTACAAACATTCACCCACATGAAATATAAAAACAATACAAGAAAATATAAAAATATATCGAATAATCCATGCACAACATCTAAAAGTTTCAGCAACCATACTATCTATCCTGATTGAAGATCGAAACCGTCCGATCGAGAATTGAAGCACCGTAGCCTCTGGATCGTGTTGGCAGCCAACGGACGGCTGAGAGCTTGCCGGCGACCGATCGACGGTGAAATGTCGTCGCCGGAGGACGGGACTGGTGAGGATAGATTCGTCGAAGACCAAGGAACACACCAGTATCGTCTGATCGAGGAAACAAGGCCGCAGTCGGTGGGTAAGAGCTTGGAGGAAGTGATGGCCGGAATTGAATTCCGACGATCGGAGCTCAAATCAAGGACGGTATCGATTGAGAAAGGATCGTGGAAGGCCAAGGATGTGTTATATGGAGTTTGATTGAAGAATGAGGCTTCCAGGCGGCGGATAGGAGGTGGTCGGAGAGGTGGATACCGTCGGGGTCGGACACAGTGATCCAGCCAACAAACAATGGTTTTGACGGTGAAGGAAGCTTCGTGGTGGCCGGAGGAAGCTCCTGGAGGTATTTTAGGGCGGTGAACGGCCGTGGGTGATGGTGAAGACGATGGCCGAGGGCCTCGCCGGCGTCGGAAGAGAGGGTGTCGAGGGAAGAGAAAGACGGGGATGAAACGGTGGAAGGTTGGCGGAGGTCTCGGTAGGATCTTCAAGGGTTGGGGATGGCGGGAGATGCTGCGATGGGTGGCGGTGGTTATCGGCTCGGGGACGAGCCGACGAGCCGGGACGACGAGCCGCGGGAGAAAGAGAGAACGGGAGGAGAGAGGAAAATCAAGGAAAATAAAGGAAATTCGGGAAAAAGCCGGAAAGATGGAAGAAAATCATGGAAAAATCCTAAAAATTTAGGAAAATACGAAAAAATTATAAAACTTGGGTTGCCTCCCAAGAAGCGCGCAATTTTGAGTCATTCGCTAGACTTCTCGAAAAGGTGCAATTATAGTATGGCTCCGTCAGTCCGACGGCATCGATCACCCCACTTAGAATAATTTCCTCCATATAATGCTTGAAACCAACCCCACGGCCACAGTAAATCAAGTAGTTGATGATGTAGGCTAAGAAAGCCTTTCCTCCCAACAAGAGAACTAGATACCCCGCCCGCTATAAAATGCAACCTATCGTCATGTTTCATCTTGCAACCCGGTCTACAGTATTTGTCCCCCATAATAGTGAAACTATCATTCGAGTGAACATGAAGTGGAAGGTCAAATATAGATAAAAGAAGCGGTGAAGTCAGTGATGATGGTGCAAATATAGAGAAAATAGGAGGTGGCTCAACCTTAGGATACACTGCCGCATCTGTGCAAAGGTGAGTGTCGGCATAATAAGCACACAATTGGCTCGTATCTATCACACGTACGGGAGTAAAAAATAGCGGTGAAAGGGGTTCAACCATCCCAAAAATAGTTTTTATTTCCGCACTATGCCGATCGAGTGATTGGTAGGGCAAGATGTGTGTTTTGATATCATATTTCGATTGTGCGGTGTTCAAATCAAGATCATCATCAGAATCAGAAGCATAGGCATTCAAGATATCAGATAGCCTATTCTTCTCCACTTCAACATCATCATCCTCCGAATCCTCAAACTCATACTCAATCAAAATCATAGCCAATCTAGCATTATGCAATTCAACATCATAATCATCATTGTCAGAATCATATTCCTTCAAAATCTCAGATACTCTATCATTGTGCAGTGTAGCATCACCATCATCATCATCATCAGAGTCATAATCCCTCAAAATCTCAAATAATCTATCAATCATTATAACATGAGATTTATCATCACAGCAGTCAGTCAAACTATCAACACGAAAGCATTCATTCTCATGCTCAGGCAAACATGTAGTCTTAAAGACATTCAGTTTAACATGCATATTACTAAAAGAGACATCCATGACACCAGTTCGACACTGAATAATGGCATTTGCAGTGGCCAAAAAGGGGCGCCCTAAGATGATAGGCACAGTCTTTCTGCAGTGAACAGCGGGTTCCATATCCAAGACGACAAAGTCGACATGGAAAAAGAAGTTGTCCACCTTAACCAATACGTCCTCTACGATACCTCTAGGGGTCTTAATAGACCTATCAGCTAATTGCAAAACAACCGAGGTCGGTTTCAGTTCCTCCATTCCAAATTCCTTATAAAGGTAATAGGGCAAAATGTTAACACTGGCTCCTAGGTCAAGAAGGGCACCATCAATCTGGTAGTCTCCTATGCAACATGGTATGGTAGGGGTACCAGGGTCTTTTAGTTTGGGTGGCGTGTCATGTCTCAAAATCGAACTGATTTTTCAGGTAAAAGGATTTTCTTGTCTCTGTTGGGTTTTGTCTGGCTTTTATGAGTGCACAGATCCTTAAGAAATTTGGCATATGAAGGGATTTGACGAATGGCCTGAAGCAATGGTATGCTGATGTTGACCTGTTTGAAGATTTCAATGGCGTCCTCTACAGCTCTTCGAGCTTTGATAGTTGGATAGGGATCCTTAAGGGCCGCAGGAAAGGGTACCCTAGGTGTATACTTGGAAGGGTCAGGTTCCCTAGAATCAGAGAGGTTGGAATCAGGTGGGTTGTATGGGTCACCACTGTCCGTCCAATCGATCGGTGGAGTTACCGATCGGTCGACTGACGGCCGATCGATCGGAAAGGTGGCCGATCGATCGGTACGAGTTCGTTCCCCTACATGATTGTCAACGGTTTTTTCATTTCTAAGGGTCACTACGGCCTTGGCACTCTCAAAATTTTGGCTTTCTACGTGGTGTAGGCCTCTTGGATTGGGTAAAGATTGACTCGGTAGGTGCCCTTCCTCTCTTCTAGCCATGTTGTTAGATAGCTGCCCAACTTGTTTTTCTAAATTTGATATGGATTGAATTGTTGAAGATAAATTGTTTGTAAACAAGGAGACATCACTTTTGACAGTTGAAATTTCGACCTTCATGGATGACATGTCCCTATTGAAATCACCTCTCATCTCTAAAAGTGTACTCATGATTGAATTTAAAGTGGGTTCAGTTGATGATTCAGGAGGAGGAGGTTGAGAGGTATTCTGTGGATAATGTGAAGAGTACCCAGGGTTTGGATTTGCAGAAGGTTTAGGTGGGTACTTGAAAGTAGATGTATTAGATGTATTGTTTTGGCCTTGAAAGTTACTTGACTGTTGTGGCTTCCAACTAAAATTAGGATGATTTCTCCAACATGGATTGTAGGTATTAGAATAAGGGTTGTTCTGAGGTTTGGAGAAACCATATGTGGCATTGGCATGTTCCTAAACAAAGTCAGGGAAATTGGAGGCCAAGTGACAATCAATAGTAGATTGTTCAGAACTAGAACAAAGGGCACAAAAGTCAGGGGGAATCTGAATTGGAGGAGTCAGGGATTGGCCAGTTTTAAGTTGGTTAAGATCTTTGGTTAGGAGGGCTACTTGTGCGGAGAGGCTTTGGAATTCAGAAATTTCATGAACACCCCGAGAATTACGAACAGTGGTAGACCGATTCCTAAAAACTGAGGCATTGTGTTGAGAATTTTCAGAAAGATTATCATACATCTCCCAAAGATCAGTCCAGGGCTTACTAAGAACAACACCCCCGCAGCAAGCTTCGACCATCGTCCTATGACGATCAATAAGACCATTATAAAATGAATGGGCTAACTGCCACTCAGGTACTTCATGATGAGGACATTCTCTAAGAAGATCTTTAAACCTTTCCCAAGCTTCATGAAACATCTCATCATCGTTTTGCTTAAAAGATATGATCATAGTGCGATAGTTTTGGGTTTTGATGATAGGGAAATATTTTTTAAGAAAAGCATCTTGAAGTTGATCCCATGTTGCAATCGAGTTTGGTGGTAAAGTATGAAGCCAATGTTTAGCCTTGTCTTTCAAAGAAAAAGGGAAGAGCTTGAGTCTAAAGGCATCATCATTAAAATGCTGGAGTTTGAACATGGAAAGAAGTTCAAGGAAGCTAACAGTATGACCATAAGGATCCTCATTTTCACGTCCATAAAAAGAAGGTAAAGCTGTAATCGAATTGGGCTTAATCTCATAATGAGTAGCATTAATAGGAGGTGGATTAATACAGGAGGCATATGTGAAAGGTTCAGGCAGAAAATGATTCCTAATTGGGCCTTCTATATGGTTATTGTTCTCATTGTCCCCCCCCATTCCCATTATTATTTCCTTGCATCATGGTGTAGAAAGAATCAAGAGGTAGTTCAGGAATATCAACTTGTGAAGATCTTTGACGAAATGACTCTTGGCAGATGGATCTAAGAGTGTTTTCAATCTCAGGATCTAAAGGTGTCAATGGAAAACTTAATGATCGCCTACCTTGCATATATTGTCAACCACACACCACAAAGAAAAGAAAAAAAAACAGAAGTTTCGGAGGAGAGGAGAAAACCACGGAATGCCACAGCAAAAAGTACAAGTTTAGGTGAAGAAAATGTACCTGAGTGACGCGCGTCCGATCGATCGGGAAGATGGGCGATTGATCGGTAGGCCTCCCAATCGCTCGCCTGGTAGGCCGATCGGTCGGTAATCCGAGTTGCAGAAAGCTTTTTCTCCAAAAAATTGTTGCTTTAATGCTACGAAAATCCCGAGAATTGTCAGAAAAATTCCTAAAAGTAAACGAAAAATAACTGAAAATAAAAACCTAACTATGCCTAGAAAAAGAGCAAAGAGAAAAATCAGAAACTTCTTTGAAAAATCAAAATCTTCCCCGGCAACGGCGCCAAAAATTGATCGCTCGCAAATGCGTCGTTAAATCAGATGCAAAACGCAATTTAGAATTTATAATCCTTCAATCAATACTACTCTACAAACGTAGAACAGTGGTGAGATCCGGAGTCGAACCACAGGGAAAGATTGTTTAACAAAAGAAGAAATCAAATGAAATCTCTAAACTCAAGTCCTAATGCGAAGAAAAGGAGTTTCAATGGTTTTGTTATCTAAGGAATTAAACTACTGAAAAAGCATTGAAAAGGTTGGGATAAATCAATGAGAGAAAACCTAGGGATTACTCAATCCACTCTAATTTCACCTCTTGTATTCTCTAATATCCTCTTGTTCTCTAATCTAGACATATGGAATCACGACTTCTTAAGCTCGCATGAATCCCTAAAAGAACGCTCATGTTATCCTACGGCATAGTCTATCTTCGCTTAGCATAGACTGTCTTCGGACTTAACCTGAGTACAATCTATCTTTGCTTAGCATAAACTATCTCAAAGGCATGCACAAAAGCGACATTAAAATCATCCTATAGATCTATACTATCAAGCACCGCAATCAAGTAGGACTAAAAATACGTCAAGGAACTCGGTTCCCTCAACTCTTTTATCATTAAAACCAAATCTATAAGATCATGTCTAGTATAAAAATACAAGATTCAACTAGAAAAATATAAGAAGGCTACATTAGAGCTTCATGAAATCCCTAAGTGAGAGATTAGCCACTCATCTTTGGGATGAAGACCATGTATTCGACGAAGAACGCTTGAGATCCACACCGCATCTCCGTCTTCTTCTCCAATCTGAATCCCTCTTTTTCACTCTATGGAGGCCCTTGGTTTTTGGCTAACAAAACCCTTTTTATATGCTAATTCCCGGAATTAGGGTTTTGGGTTGAGTTGGACCTCAAGTGCAACTCGGATTTCCTAATTCAAGTCTGACAGCCTCTTCCGGTCGCAACTGGGTTCAACCAGTCCATAATGTGAGAATAAGTCCAACACAAAAGATGTAGATTTGGAAGTTTTCTGTCCTCTACCGAAGAGTTTACAATATTTGGACTTATCTAAAATATTTGACGAATATTCTCCTGGGCGTCGACGGACCAGTCTTCTAGCAGCTAAATATCTTCATCTTCTTCAAAACTTCTATCAATCCATCAAGAATCTCTGAAAGTGTCCAACATGAAAGTTGTATATCTTAATGTCTTCTAGATGGCACCAAAATTTCAGAATATTTGGACATAAGAATAATTTCTGGTGAATATTATGCTAACAGTCGATTGAGCAGTGTATTTCAGCATATTAAACCTTTTCTGTAATTTCTAATTTGAATCTTCATTAAACCTGAAATCAACTAACAAACTATCAAATACAAACACTATAGGCCTAACAAAGGTAAATTAAGGGGTTTAATTATGAATATTTAGTGACTCATCAGCCCATCCTCAAGAATACAGAGATTTGGCATAACAATCACGCCCTAGTCCTTGCTACCCAGCCGCGGTCCTAGAGCTAGATCCGAGCTACCCGAGAGCCTCGGATCGGCGAAGACTCTATTAACCCGCACCCTAGCCTTATGCTCTAATGCAGACAAATGCATGCAATGCTCAGGCACAGATAAAGAGATATAAGCATGTAACAAGATGACATCAATTATACAAGGCTAGGCATAGCCTCTAGCTAGCCAAAGGGGTGATCATAGCAAGGTTCTCAAATACCGATAAACTATACTAACAATACAACGATTAGAGCAAAGCGATAAACACATATATACAATAGTCTTCAGTGCTCTCCGGCACCTGACAGACTAAGGTTCCACAGTTACCCTGTAGGTAACTGGCTAACAGCCAATCGACAATAGCAATCGAGCCAATTTCGACATTACAACGGCGTCCACAACCGTCAACCAAAATTGCTACAAGGGGATACAACCCCGGCCAAACCAACAAGAAGCCACACAATACAAGATATGTATTCTACCAATACAACGGGTTATGCCCCCGGCGCACGCCGGCAATCAGTAGGGCTATTAATCAAAGCAGTAGATCTATACTAAGCATGCATGACACACTCTCGGTCCATTTATACTAAACATTCCCGGGGGTCGTCACTCCCCCGGTTACCCATAAAGCAATACAGCAATCACAAGCTACATATATATACAGGGTGGTTATCAGGAGCAAACTGGTTCTCTGTCTTTGTATAGAGAACCAACATGTGGACCGTCCGATCCCATCGGACGGTCCACATCTGCTCGGGTCGTTATCCCCATTACCCCCCCCCCCCCCCCCCCCCCCCAACAACACACACACACATCCACTGGATCATAACCAGTGGTCCTCTCTCCCATGCCCTAGACGTCGTCACCGGCCTCCCTCGCGCCGGCCTCCTCGGAGCAGCCACCGTCTGGGCCCAGCCTCCCTCGCCCTGGCCTCCTCGGAGCTGTCGACGTCAGGCCTCGGCCTCCTCGGAGCAGCCGACGTCCGCTATCGCGCCCCGACCCGCGTAGGCCCAACTGGGCCGGGCGACGCGAACCGGAACTTAACCTACTGCGAAAATTTGGCGAGGTTTCCCTCTAATCGTAGTGGTTACCCTAATAAGCATAATCATCCTATATTATACAACAATTATAAAGCTCAACACACAAAGCTGGAATATAGTACAAATCCTCAAACAGGGAATGTTATACAAAATCGCTCCCATAGGAGACTATCTAACCAAGGTGTACACGGACATATCACAGCTCCTCAAGCTCCGCCAGACGCCGCCACGTCACCGAACACCTGCTCCGGTAGGGATCCTACCGACATCTCTCTTCGGGGTTTTGAGTTTTCCGGTTTGATCTGTGGTTTATTGCTTAGATCTGCGTATATAGTTGTTGGTTTTCTGTGTTTTTACCGGTTTTAGACTCGTGGGGTTCTGATCTATCAGATCCCAGAGTTTCATGAAGTTTGGATGAGTTTTCCGGCGGTATTCCTCGTCGGAAGTACGCCGGAGAACCCATCGGGATCGATCCTCTTTGAGGAAGGATCGATCCCCTTTGGTGAGTCATGCTCAGCCCGTGCGGGATCGATTCTCCTGGAGGGAGAGATCGATCCTTTGGTGGCTGGGGGACGACGGGTCTCTGGTTACAAGAGGATCGATCCTCTTGATGAGAAGGATCGATCTCTTTGATTCACAGAGACGAGTTTTCCCTAAGTACTGAAGGGATCGATCCTCTTGATGAGAAGGATCGATCCTTTAGTGGCTGAAGGGTGTTTTAAGTGGGTTTTGCCCGCGGGGCTTTGTATGACAATTTTCCTTACTGTCTTGATATCTTGTACATATGATTAAGCATGTTAGCCCTATAATAGGGCAGTGGTGAACCGGGAGAGTGATGACTCCCGGGATGTTTAGAATAAACGGGCGGGTAGCCCTACAGCTTTCCATAGCCTTGCATGCCGGCGTGCGCCGAGGGCCTTATCTGCTATATCTGTAAGCTGTTGTTTGCGGGGCTGTTTCCCGGTGCAGGTGTTGTGGTGAACTGCTGGTAGCTGGTGGTGGTACCACTGCAGCAGTTCCCTAGACCTTACTTTAATCGCTCACCACCCCGGGCCGGCAGGATGCCGTGCCTAGACCTTGTATTTATATCATCACATTCTGCTGCATGCTTACATGTATCTTTTCTGCGCATGTTCATAGCATGCATTGTGTTGTGCATTAGTTGCATCTGTTTAGGGCGTTGCCCCCGGCCTCCTTGGAGCAGCATCCGTCCGGGCCCAGCCTCCCTCCCGCCGGCCTCCTCGGAGCAGCCGATGTCCAGCCCCGGCCTCCCTCGCCCCGGCCTCCTCGAAGCAGCCACCGTCCGGGCCCAGCCTCCCTCGCGTCGGCCTCCTCGGAGCAGCCACCGTCCGGGCCCAGCCTCCCTCGCCCCGGCCTCCTCGGAGCAGCCACCCCGGCCACCCTCGACCTCTCCTCGGCCTCCCTCGCGCCGGCCTCCTCGGTGCAGCCGATGTCCAGCCCCGGCCTCCTCGGAGCAGCCACCGTCTGGGTCCAGCCTCCCTCGCCCCGGCCTCCTCAGAGCAGTCGACGTCCGACTCCGGCCTCCCTCGCCCCGGCCTCCTCGGAGTAGCTGCCGTCCGGGCCCAGCCTCCCTCACGTCGGCCTCCCTCGCGCCAACCTCCCTCGCCCCGGCCACCCTCGACCTCGCCTCGGCCTCCCTCGCCCCGGCCTCCTCGGAGTAGCCGACGTCCAGCCCCCGCCTCCCTCGCCCCGGCCTCCTCGGAGCAGCCGCCGTCCGGCCTCGGCATCTCGATCGCTTATATATGCTCCTTCCTCATTGTTCTTGATGTCATCATGAGCTACATGTTCATCAAGAGCTGCCACTTTGGTTATCGATCGGATTAGGAAAAGAGATTTCATTCCTCATTGTTTTTTATGCGCCAATCTTTTTTTTTCCCTTCCTTGACTGTATGAGAATCAACATTTAAATTGTAAAAAGAAATGGATGTAGAGAAGGAATCAAGAGTTCTTATAATTCTTTGGTGGTGGTCAATTGCTAATGAGAATATGTGAGCTGGGCATGAGAAGATTGTGACATTATAGCAACTGGACATGAGAAGATTGTGAGCTGGGCTTACTCAATTCTTTGGTGGTGGTCAATTGCTGATGAGAATATGATTTGATCATGTTCATCATGTCATCCTCATATTTGAGAGATAATATGCTTTGATCTAATAAAAGAGGCATGTGCAATTGGATAGAACTTGAAAATTCTTTTCTTATTTATTCAATGTTAAGTACCCATACAACAGCTTGTTGGAACATATTCTTCAATGTTTACACAGTAAAGAATATAATTCAAACAAAGATGAAATAAAGCTGAACATATTGGAAACTTTATAATTTCAGAAGAAACTGCAAACTGTTTTTCTCCTAGCTTCTGATCAACACTACAAGAGCACAAACAAATTCTATTCCAGCTTCAACATTCAGCTAACTCACATTATCCGATAATCTCTTCGATGATGATGCCTTATCTGCTTCCTTCTGAAACTGGTCTTTCACCAGATTAACCAAAAACAGAGCAGAGCTAGACGACTGCGACGAACAGTGATCGGACAGTTCATGTAAAAATCAAATAATTAAATCTATCTGAATTCCAAAAAAGTATTGCTATGATCTTCTTCATGAAGCAAGCGGTCCATCTTCGTGGTCTATAATCTGACCATCCCATTTCATGCCGTCAGTAATCGTCTTGATCGTTAGCTCAAGATCACCGTCCCCTATGGCCGGAGAATTCTATCCATCTCCAGTAGAATGTCCTCCATTTCACATCTTCAAATCCAGTATAAAATCATGTCAGACAAGCTCTAGAGCTCTAGAATAAAAATTAGGACAAATAACTTCACCAATGCCTACCTATCCTCGTATAGGCTAAAAACAGAGTCAGCATGGAGGAGATCATAGGTCCTGGGATACGTCGACATTGCCTCGCACCTGCACAGAATCAGTACACAAACTCCATGTAAGATTACAATCAAATGCTAGAAGCTATGAAGCAATTAAATCAGTTAAAAGTAAAATAGACCACACCAATCTTGGTAAGTTCCGATCAATCTACGCTCGGCGGCGAGGTCGAGGGAGGATGTGGCGAGGGAGGCCGGGGAAGGGCGATGGAGGGCGGGACGGGCGAGGTCGCGGGTGGACGGGGACGGTCGAGGTCAAGGGAGGCCGGCGTGAGGGAGGCCGGCACGAGGCAGGCCACCACGAGGGAGGTCGGCACGAGGGAGGCCGTGGCGAGGGAGGCCGGCGCAAGGGAGGCCGGAGCGATGGAGGTCGGGACGGGCGATGTTGAGTGTGGACGGGGACGGGCGAGGTCGAGGGAGGCCGGCGCGAGGGAGGCCATGGCGAGGGAGGCCGGGGAAGCGCGATGGAGGGCGGGACGGGCGAGGTTGTGGGTGGACGGGGACGGTCGAGGTCGAGGAAGGCCGGCGCGAGGGAGGCCGGAGCGAGGGAGGTCGTGGAGAGGGAGGCCGGGGAAGGGCGATGGAGGGTGGGACAGGCGAGGTCGCGGGTGGACGGGGACGGTTGAGGTCGAGGGAGGCCGGATCGAGGGAGGCCGTGGTGAGGGAGGCCGGCGCGGGCGAGCGAGGCGTCGTCTAGGGCACAGTGGATGGGGGTTTATGGGCTTAAGCAGGCTGAGCAGATGTGGACCGTCCGATCCCATCGGACGGTCCACACGCTGGTTCTCTATCCAAGAGATAGAGAACCAGTTTGCTGCTGATAATTACCCTATATATACATATACATATATGTATAGCATGCTTATCGGGAAATTGCTTAAAAATCGGTAGAAATCGATAACCAATTCGGAATCCAATTCACAACGTAATCCAAGGATAAACCCGCCAAAATCCCGATTAAAATATTATAATAACCACTACTCATCATCGGGAAAACCCCACGAGAAAACCAAATCGAAGAGAAGTCAAAAACATCAAATTCGGCTCAAAATGTGTTGGCAGCAAACAAGAGATCGATCTTGACACTCTCTGAAGATCATTCTTCTCATCATAGCCAATCCTCCACAAACAAATGATCGATCTTCATGCCCATGAAGATCGATCATCCTCAAAGGGGTCTTCTGTCTGGGGACGGAGGATCGATCTTCTCATTCAAGAAGATCGATCATCCTCAAAGTGGTCCTCTGTATGGGGAAGCAGGATCGATCCTCTATCACAAGAGGATCGATCATCCTCAAACACACCCTCTGTCAAGAAGAGAATCAATCTTCTTGTCCTAAGAAGATCGATCGTCTTCAAACGGGGCAGAGCACTTCAAAGGAAGAGATCGGTCATTTCATCCAAATGATCGATCCTTCATACTCGCAGAGAGGAGTGAATAGTGATGAATAGTATCTGAGATTCAATTCCTTGAATTCGATCTATCAAAACGTATCGAAATCAAACCAAATTTGGCTGAGGTGTGCATCTAGATGTGGGGTATCTAATGACACTAAGAAATCCAACTTTGGATGATCAAATCCTCTGAATAAATCAAATTGCACGAAAGCCGATGAAACCGACGAAACCGACAAAAAACTGAATTTGTTGGATTTGATCTATAAAACGGCGATGGAATCGATTCAAACTTTGCAGGGAGGTCTATTTGATGGCGGGGAATTCATTCATGCAATAAAAAGCAAACTCAGATCGTAAAATATCATATCCGAGTCCAACCCCGTCGAAACACCGACCAAAATACGGAATTCGTCCGAAAGAATACGAAACTGAAACCATAGTTAGCTTCTAAGCATGCTAAGGAACTAGAATACAGAAATTCAAAGCAGTCCAATACAACCACCAGCCACAAAGCACGAAAAAGCAATCCTAGGGTTACCATTCAACCAGAAATGGGTAGAAACACCTACATGTATAGACGTGCAGGCGATCTACAAGATCCTCTACTTTGATCGCCGCGGATCTGCGCCGAAAAGCCACAGCCGGTTCTCCACTCCGGCAGCCAACGAAGGAGAGAGAGAGAGAGAGGAAGAGAGAAAGAGAAGAAAGAGAAAGAAAGAGAAAGAGAAGGGTTTAAATAGAAAGCTGGAATCGATCACAACCGTCCGATTCGATCTCTCTCGATCGAGCTCCGATCTTTCGATCGGAAGTGCCCTTAAGGTTCTAATCAATCACAGACATCAATCAAAGACAGTGTGTGCAACGCGGGTGTAAAACTGACCACCAGGAAGCATATTTACCAAAATGCCCCTGCGATCAAAAACAGTGATGCGATCAACCGATCGCATCCCAAGGCCAACCGAGCCAAACTACAAAACCAGACCCTCGACCTAACACGGTCGGACCGGGTTAGAGGTACGGGTTCTCACACGATTAATATATGATATTTGAGATTTAGTCTTGTATCAAAATTTTGAATTATAATAGATATTTTAATTTTAACCCCAGATCAATTGTTAATTCTTTTGTCGCATTATTTTATTGTAATCACGCCAGTGATGATTGAGTATAGTAGGAACCCTCACGCTCTAATCTGGATGGGTTTTCTGGGTCCGGGGGGAATAAGACGTGAAAAGTGCACAAATCACCCTTTTAGCGAGGTCTTGTTAGTCTTCGAGCAATGTTATTTTGATAGTCTATGATGTATTTCAGGTATAAGAGCCTTCAATGATGAACCTGTGAAGTCAAAGGAGCAAATGTGGGCCATCTTTGACATCAAAACTGTACCTGCTCAAGAAGACCCAGATGATGTGCCATATATGATTGGAAAGCTCTGGAAGTCTAGTTTCTAGAGAATTTTACGGTTTGTGATTCCGAGTTTCCTAGAAGAAGTTACGATATTTTTAATACCAATGGCGCAGTCTGAATGGCAAAAGAGTAAATACGTAGACCAGAAGGATGGATCCTCCTCACTTGAAGGATCGATCCTTGCACTGTAGCAGAGACGATAGATAGCCATATTTCACATGATCGATCCTTCCCTTGTGAAAGATCGATCCTACTCGGGCGCAACCAGTTTTTTGGGTTCAAAGGATCGATCTTAACCCCTAAAAGATCGATCCTTTGATATATGTTAAACAAAATCAAAGGCCTAAATCTAATCCGAGTTAAGGGTGATACCTAGGCTATAAATAAGCATGTTCTAGGGTTTTTAGGGGGCTCTTCCTTGGCCCTTAGGTTGAGCCTTCTTGGTCCTTTTTCTTGTTTCTTTTACACAAGTTAGGTTAGATCTTTGGGGGAAGATCCATGGGTGGAGCATGGCAACAACCTTCATCGACGGATCTCCTTCCTAAAGATGAGTAGCTAAACTTTTACTAATGGATTCTTATGATGTAACTAGGGTTTCTATTAGGGATTTCTAAGATTTAGGGCTGGTATATCTTCTTGAATGGTTTGTATAGATTGATCTTAATTTCGTTATGAACTTGGTGTTGATTTTATTTATGGATGAATGATTTGTTCCTTTATGCCCTAGATCTAGGTCTTGAGTATATTAGGGCTTGAGATTAGAGATTCTCACCAAAACATCCATGCTAGAACCATGGATGTGAGGATTTTCTTCTTGAGATTAAGAGTCTTGTGATGCTAGAACCATTACACATAATGCTAGAACCATTATGACCAACTCTTAATCCGTTATTCATCTTAATTCAAGATTAGGGATTTCGTAAGTGCTAGTACCACTATGCTAGTGCTAGAATCACTAGGTTAACTGCTAATCCTTGATACATTCTATTTGGCGACCTCAAGGTGCTAGAACCATCTTGACTTTACACCTAAATCCATATCATTACTATTACATGTGATGAATTCATCCTAATCAGAGGATTCATTAGCAGTGAACGTAACTAATCATTCGGTCACTGAATTTTAGATAATTGTTCTTGCTGACAAGGAATCCTAACCAAAACTTATTGAGTGATAGGGAGAACTAGCCATTCACCTATCAACCATTAGGAAAACCATTCAGGTTAGTTAGCTAGTTCTATTCTTAGGAAGACCTCGTAGAATCATGGTTATTGATTAAGAATTCTCTGGTACCTTTTCTTACATTTATCAATCCTTTAGTATAAAGTTAGTTTAATTCCAATTCTGAATCTTTTATCAACTTATTGGTAGGAATACTTAGATTGAGTTTAGTATTTTAATTATTTTCCTACGCATTCCCTGTGGATTCGACTCGGACTCACTGCTAGCTACCCCTAAAGTAGTAAATAGTAGTTTGATTATAAATTTGTAATTTTGAATAGACTTGTTAAGCCACGACACTTTTCAAGTCATATCAGGGAGTGACAGAAGTAGTGGGGGTGGAGGTTACTGGGTGGTTAGGAGAGACAGAGAGAGGAGTAGTAGGGGTTAGTGGTTACCCGTGTCAGGTGGCACAAGGGCTCACCTCGTGTGTATATATATATATATAATACACATATCTATTATATAAAATCCAATGCATCCTATCAGACGGATAGGGATGCCCGATCTAAGTTAAACTCGGATATATCAGACGATCAAGATGAAACCATATAAAAGGTGGTGGTTACCGGATGGTTAGAAGAGAGATGATGATTAGTGGAGGTGGTGGTTACCCGTGCCAGGTGACACGGGGGGCCTGGTAGGATATATATAATGAAAAGGTTTTGAGTGGGTGGGGGAGACACATGTCAAAGATTCGGACGGTTCCTTTAAAGGGACCGTGATCTGGATTCTCTTGCCACCCCCCCCCCCCCCCCCCCCCCAACCAACCCGAATCCATGCTGAGTGGATTCGAATATATGAGACGGATAGGGATGCCCAATCCAACTTAAGCCCGTATATATCAGACGATCAAGATGAAGTCACGTGGAAGATGGTTGTTACCGGATGGTTAGAAAAGAGATGATGACACATGTTCCCCCCTTTCTCATCCTCTCTTTATGACTCAGTTTCCACGTGTGAGAAGATAGATGAGTCAGATTGTGGCTCATAAAAGATGATCTTATATAATAAATATATTAGTGACCCTTCCTGCCGTAACCATACTACCTCTTTTCTCTCTCCCCCTCCCCTACTAACTTTCCCCGTCTCCCACTATTCCCCCCTCCACACAGGATAATCCTATCACGTATGTTACACGTAGGACAACATGATGATTAGCTTTAAATCATCATGATATTTATAAAAGATAGGAGAGATAAGAATATATAGATGAAGAAAATAAGTGGGACACTTGTGGGAATCTTGGCGTTCGTTAAAATGACATCCCTACATGTAGTATATGAAAAATGTTTGCCAGCCGACCTCACCTTTAGTTGGCTATCAGCCAACCTTAGGTGGCTGGCCTGGATTGCCGACACATGGCAATCCAGGCTGTGAAATCGACGGTGTGTGCTTCACCTGCCTTTAGTTGTCTAAGCCCATCGAGGGCTTCATCGGACATACCTACCGGCGGCTCCCCCACCTGAATCTCCTCCCGTACTACGGCATCACCCCTCCTCTCGGCGGGCATACCTACTATTGAAATCTTCATCGATATACGGATCTACGCATCGATGTACGCATCACCCCTTCTCCTCCATCGATCTAGCTCGTAGCGGCTCCGGTGATGGGTGGGAGAGATGGAGAAGGGGTGATGCCTGGATCGCTGGAGGAGCCGCCGGGAGATCGAAGCGTAGTTCGATGGGAGATGGATGGAAGGGGTGATGCCCTAGATGGGTGGAGTGGCCGACCGGGGGGTGACGGGTGAAGCCCTCGAAGGAGTAGCCAAGCGGGAAGGAGCAGTGAGGGTTGGGCCGCCGGGAGGAGGGGTCATGCCCTAGGTCGGGTGGAGATCGAAGCGTAGATCAATGAGGAATGGATGGAAGGGGTGATGCCCTAAATCGGTGGATGGGTGAAGCCCTCGATGGAGTAGCCGGCCGCGGGTGATGGGTGAAGCCCTCGATGGAGTAGCCGGCTGAGGAGGAGCACTGAAGGTCGGGTGGACGGGCCATCATGAGAAGGCCGGGAGAAGAAGCACTGAAGTCTCGATGGAGGGTTGGGTTGGTTAACTGGGCTATCAGGTGACCGACCATCGAATCAAAATCTGGATTGCCACGTGTCGACAATCCATATTAGCCACCTAAGGTTGGTTGATAGCCAATTAAAGACAGGTTGGCTATATATCACTGCTCGTAGTATATTATACATATACACATAGTAAAACTAGACATATATGTACATAAATATAAGGGTAAAAATCATTTTGGTCCTCTCTAGTTTCAGGGTTTTTCATTTTAAACCCCGTGTTTCAAAACGTAACAAAACAGACCCAGTAGTTACAATAATTTCACTTTAAACCCATATTTAGTAACAGCCGTTTGTTGAAACACATGGTTTAAAATGAAAGGGAAAACATCATTTTGGTCCCCTTTAGTTTCAGGGTTTTTCATTTTAAACCCTATGGTTACAATAATTTCATTTTAAACTCACATTTAGTAACAGTCGTTACGGACTTAATGCCAAACGGTCGTCTCATCGTCAGCCTCGTCACCAGTTCATTCACCGCCCCATTACAATCATAGTTGTCAAAGCAAGCATCCCATGCATGGACCAGCTGGGTGAAGAACATGCTGACCACAAAGAGGGTGATACACTTTGAAAAGTGTCGTGGTCTCAATAAGTACGCCAAAATTACAAATTTATAATCCGAATCACTAACTAACTACTTAAGGGGTAGATAGCCATGAGTCCGAGTCGGTCCACAGGGAAAACAGGATTAAGTCTAATTACCGTGCATAGTTCTAAATCAAAAGTTAAGGAAGATGAATGATAGTTGGTCTTTAAACTACTTTTACTCGAATTAAACTAAATCAGAAGAATAACAATAGGAGAAAACTTAGGAAGTTCTAATCCGTAATCGAGAGCTATCTAGGCATTCCTAGGATAAGAGCAATTCAATAAGTTCTTGATGGTTTTCTAAGGTTGATAGAAGATCGGCTAGGTCTACTATCACTCAACATAGATTCATTAGAAGTCTACGTCGGAACGAAGATTAAATCAGCGGATAATTGGTATGAGAATAATCAAAGTGGTTCTAGCACTTTGATATCGCCTAATCAATAAAGTTACAGAATGAATTATAGATTACAATCATAGGTCTTAATGGTTCTAGCATTAAGGTAGTGGTTCTAGCACTCCTACAATCTTCATCTAGGGTTTAGGATCCAATCCTAAGATCTAACATGGTTCTAGCATGAAAGCATCTTGGACAAGTTCTAATCCTAGCCTCTAACATGCAATGCTCAAAACCAGCGATCATAATCTCAGCGTAACTTTCACATCCAAACTCGAAACAAAGTGATTCAAGATTCGGTGGAAAGCTAAGGAAGAGATCTACAACTTTTGTGTTTTGAGTTTTCAAAGATTCCGGCTGTATACCCACGGAAAAACCGAGACAAGACAGACCGAATTTAGGGCACAAAGAACAAACAATTCATTCACCATGATAAAAATCACCAATAGATATAAACTCTGAAATCAATCCATTAAACCATCATAAAATACATGCTCTGATACATAGGAAAAACCTAGATAAACTCTCTATTACATCATAGAATTTCCTAAACTAAGAATTTAGTTACTCATCTTGAAGAGACGATCCATCGGAGAAGGTTTATGACGCGCTCCCGCCATGGATCTATCTTCAAGATCTACCTGAAATGCACCATAGACCATCAAAATAGCATTGCTCGGAGGCTAACAGGACCTAGTTAAGGGGGTGATTTGTGCACTTTTCACGCGTTATCACACCCCCCAACTTGATCTTTGCTAGTCCTCGAGCAAAGCAAAATAAAAATAAACATAAAGTAGTAAACCTAACTAGCCACTTTCGTAGGTCTCACGATTACACTTAGCATGTGTAACAAGCCTTTAAACCCCTGGGTGGCCCCAGTGGAGGAGTTATAGTCTCCTGAGGGTTTCCGGTGATGATACCCACAAACATCGATACATCCCCTTGACTATGCCATTAGAAATCCATCATAAGACTCATCAACTCTAATGCACGAATCAGAAATATTACCCATGAACGTGCCCTTCAACTTCTAGTCACATAATGATATAGCAAAGCAAAACATGCCGTAACATACTTCCAATACTTCAACATATTTACTCATGATCGAAAATAACTTTAACACTCCCATGTGTGAATAAAGTTCCACATGCTTCCGAGTCTCCATTATATCCAAACATTCAACTATTCAAGATCACTATCCTAAGTCAGCATATATTTTCCACTTATCACATAACAATCTTTGTTCTTTTTTTTATTTATTTAAAAGGAACTTCAACCGTTTTACGCGAACAGCACGCTGGCTAGGCACACTGCCCGGTTACTAAGTATGAAGTCCTTTTCTTCTTCTTTTTTTTATTTTTTATTTTTAGGTAATTCAACTGTTTTATGCGAACAGCACGCTGTGTAGGCACACTGCCCGATTACTAAGTTGAACACCCTACTCTTTCAGACACATATACTTTTTGCGAACAGAAAATTACATGTATTCATGTATCTTCTATGACATGACAAAGAACTGTAAATCTATCCCAGTTTCAGGCTTAGAATCTAATGTCAACTCTTCGACATGTGAAAGTGAACATGTGCAATAGGATATGTCAAGCTATCCTTAAACCATGGTAAAAGTGTTAAAGTATAGAAGTAATATCAGGCATTGTAAAAATTTACTGTCCCTTATATACCATACAAGCATCAGAATAAATCATGAAATATATTTCTAAAACAAGTATCTTTGTCAATACTCTCATAATTTCCTTCCTTTGGCACAATTCAAGGGATGTACAATATGTTGTTATCTTAAAATATTAAGCATGAAACCTATCAATGCAACACCCCCCAACTTAAGCGGGTTTGTCCTCAAGCACGTAAATAGGGTAAGGGGTAGAGATAACCTGATGAGGCCGCGAATAAATTAGTAACCCTGGGGGAAGGTAAACCATATGTGCTAATCAGAGTTAATTGGGAATACCACGTCTGTTCGGGACTTCTTAATATACGCTTGCATATGCGAACCATAACAGCACGAGCCTGGAGAATATTCGAAGAAACACCCCGTGATCGCACAGAAGAAAATAATGTAATAGGCATGCAAAATTAGAGAACAATTGGGCAGCATCTCCTTTATTTATTCAGTCAGCCCAAGGGCAGTACAAACATCCATTACACATTGATAGGAAAAATAAACTACCCTATGCTTCAACCTGCATGAAAACAAGATTTAATCATAAGGACCATTACAAGATTACACATCCACATCGAATCAGGTATGCACACCCACAGTACCCACCCCAGAATCCAAAGTAAGCAAGTATATACGTCAAAATGTCAAACCAGAAATAGAGATGAGCTAAGTACTAAAATGTCGTACAAACGAACATACACAAAGTGTTCATCCACAAAAGTCATGAACCTAGGTATAGGCCTAGGAACATGTAAACACTAAACTTCAGGGTGAGGATCGGACGGTCCAGGAGACTGGCCGTCGGATGGGGCTGTAGGAGAAATACCCAAGTGCTCGCAAATCCGAGCGACATCCCGCTGAAGTACATCTTGTCGTCTACTAACGACAAGCACTTCATTGTTGATGTCACTCAGCGTGAGCTGATCAGGTCCAAACGTGGGGGCTGGTGTGGGGTCTAGCTCAGTCTGGGGTGGAATAGGCTGCTGGCGACGCCGCCGTCTCTGTGGTGCGCCGACTTTGTTCATATGCCCGACGACTTTACCCCAAGTGGTACGACTAAATCGGGCATAAGCTATAGCTTCGGTAGTGACAGTCGGTTCATCCTCCGGTACAAACCCACGGGATGACAGAAACGCTGAGATCAGGCACGGATGCGGGGCAGCTTTGGTCTTGTAGCTGTACAAACAATCGCGCACGGCGCCCCGGTAATACACTGCCATATCTTCAAGGATCAACTGGGAGACGTCCAAGGACCACCCTTTGGCGATCAACCACAGAGCTGATAACCAAAGTCCAGTCCTATATTGATCATGGCTGCACTGGAAGACGTTCCGGCGCAGCACATCATCAACAAACCAGAGGGACGGATGCAGCTCAGCTCGTGAAAACATTGGTCCACCGGTCCTTTCCGGATGAAGGAACGCTCCAATATCGGCGTCTGACGGTATCTCCTCATCGGCGGCCAGACGATGTAAACCAGGAGCATGGTCTGGAATGCCCAGAATCTCGCTGATGATCTCGGCGTTAAAAATGATCTCGTGGCCTTCAATGGTCGTCCGGAAGCCCAGTGCTGGGGCTGTGGTCATGCTCACTGGCTGGTCGCCATCGCCACTGTAGGGTATTGCTGCCATGTTCTGGTAGAACATGCAGACTAGCCGCGGATAGACGGCGGTGGAGGGGTAGCAGATCGGCTCGTGAGCCTCTAGAGCAACAACGCCCTCACTGGCGATGTCCACCGTCCGCAGACACTCGATGTCGAACGTGAACTCGAGGTTCACTTCGCGCTGCCATCTCGGAATGAGGCCGGCGGTGAAGGTAGGACCAGTAGGTGGGCGAGTGAGTTTCCCTTTCTTCGTCGGACGCGCCGGAGCAGGAGTGGATGTGGCGCCCTCGGAAGCTTTCCGCTTGCCTTTTGAAGACCCGTCCGGATCATGAGATGGACCGGCAGGAGCCTCGGCGGTTGATGTGCGGCTATGGGGAATGTTGGGTGGAGAAGATGATTGCGGAGCTGCCGACGGCACCTCCGGTGGAACAGAGGAGATTGGAGGAGACGAAGGTGGTGATGGTGAGGGTACATATGCTAGATCAGAGGAGGAAGACGACGGAGATGGTGTGGGAACCCGCGCTTTACCAGAAGTAGAAGCCCTTGCTTTGATAGCAAGCTTTTTGGCTCTTTTGGGCGGCATGGCTCGAAACGGGAAGAGTGGCGGCCGGCGGTGAAGAAGGAAGGAATAGTTAGAAAGAGGGTTTGGGGTTTTGAGGGGGTATGGGTTTATGGCGATGAGGAAGATATGGTGGGAAGGGACGGCAATGGATGAGTGTGATCGCCGGAGGTTGGCCGGACTTAGGTCGGACGGAGGTCGCAGGTGAAGAGGCTGGGCATCGTCGGAGAAGATGAAAGAGCAATGGAGCGGAGCGATGTCCAAGGAAGGGGGAAAAATGAGATCGCTCCGGATTGCTAACGCTGGCAAAATAGGGGCCCAGACACCCGATTCGGATCGATCTCGCTTGGAAAGCAGATCGATCCCAATTAAAAAAAATAGAAAAACACTCAAAAATAAATTCTGAAAACATAAATTTTATTAATTAAATAAGCACTACATAGGAAATATGAAGGCATAATTCTGAAGAGTAGAAAAATCAAATCTACAAACAAAGAAAGCAAATGAAAGTGATTTAGAAAGCAATTCAGAAAGCAAAACAAACTACCACGAAAATAAAAAAATCCAAAACATCCTAAGGCCTAATTATCACTGTCCTCATCATCCTCCTCATCTTCAACCTCTTCTTCATAGTCCTCCTCAGACATATCCGCGATATAGTTCTCGAGCTCCTCGTCAAAATCGGAGTCAGTCATCCTTGGTGTAGGTGGACGGTTCGGATCGTCGCTCGCATACGACGACGCAGGTTCTGAGGCAGATGGTGATCCAAAGGCGGCCCTAGGAAGCACCACGGATGTTGAACCATCCAGGTGCTTGAATGCGATCCATGGATCATCTAGGTCCGGATGCTGGCGGAGGTTGGCTGCCAAGTTTTGCATCGAGTAATATGTGAGGTTCATGCCATGAAACTCGATACCTTGTGGATAATTAATCGTCCCGCCTAGAGTGTTATTATGCCAAGAAGTCATGCCAGGCAGAAAAGTGATGAATTGGAGTTCATCACTGACGACTGCATCGGATGAAAGGGACTCGATTGAGTCATGTGACGAATCGGAGGCTTGCGATGCTGGTGATCCGGGCTCAACGTATGCATTCTGGGAGTTATAAGAGTGGTCGTCGGATCCAGAATCAGACATGGCTGTAATAGATTTGTAGATTAGTTTAATCGATGATAAGATGAGAGATCCCATAAGTGGAAGGATGAGATCGATCCCAAGGGGTAAGGAGATCGATCTCACATCCCCAGACTGAGAAGAATAATATTAACTGGGAGATAGAAACAGGGGATGGTTGGACGAATGGGGAGAAGGAAAGAAAGAAAGAGCAAAGAAGGGAAAGGAAGTCGAAGACTACGAAGGAAAAAGGGATACGGAGGACACCGGCCTTGGTCGCCGGCGGCAGTGGTCGGAATCCATGGCGAAAGCCATGGGTTCCGCCGGTAGAGACACAGGAACTGAGGACGAAAAGAGAAACGGGAAGAAGGAAAAGATGGGATCCCTACCGAATAATCCGTGGACGACTTGCAAGTGAAATCCTCGCTGAAACGCCGAAGAAGCTGATCTCCACGCTGGAACCGGAGAAGATGCTCGAAGAACATACCCGGGGCTTTGGTTAGAAGTGATGAAACACAAGGCTAATGGGTGTATAAATAGAGGGTTTCACCGCCTCTAACAGTGCTAGATAGCCTTAAGGACACTTAGTAGGAAAAGGAATTAAGGATAGAAGGAGGTAAGGAATTAAGGAAAGCCGGTGGTAAGGAAGGCGGTGGAAGGCCGGTGGTCCGAGTTTGAGTTTGAGTCCGGTTGGTTGCTCTGTTTTTTTATTTATTTTATTTTTCAAGGATCGCGATAGGGATCGATCTCAAGTCCGCATGAGATCGATCCGGCTTAGTTTATCACCTAGGTACGTGTTTGGTCAAAGAGGATCGATCTCTAAGGTCCTTGAGATCGATCCCTTTTCTCCAGAATTGCAGAAACATGGCGATTACACTAGACTCTGCCCACAAGCTGTATCTACCAACACTACCCCCAAGGTATAAACATATAGCAACCATGCGCACAGTGATAAAAATAAACGACAAAACTTACAAAAAGCAAATAAATAAATAAATAGCAAGTAACTACTAGAAATCGATGGGTTGCCTCCCATCAAGCGCTCGGTTTAACGTCGCTAGCCCGACGAAGTTAACGACCAATCACCGATACTGTGACTCGTCTAATGTCATTGTAGGGTCCAGCTGTGGAGGATTTTCGATGTACGGTTTCAATTTATGACCATTCACTGTGAAAATAGAGCCAGATTGAGGATTCAAAATCTCAAATGCTCCATGAGGAAAAACTTGTTTTATTGTGAATGGACCATTTCACCTAGACCGAAGTTTTCCCGGGAAGAGTTTAAGTTTGGCGTTAAAAAGCCAAACTTTATCACCAACATTGAAAACTCTTCGATGAATGAACTCATCATGATATGCTTTAGTCCGGGCCTTATAAATTAGAGAATTGTCATAGGCTTCATTACGGATTTCTTCTAGTTCATTCAATTGAAGCAAGAGGTACTACACCCAGTCCCTTGATTCCAGTTCACTTTATGAATATTTAACCAGACTTTATTCATGAAGCTTACTAGAAGATTGCAATGTTTGCCATACACCATTCTGAATGGGGACATCCCAATCAGGGTCTTATAAGCTGTACGGTATGCCCACAAAGCATCATCCAGTCGCATAGACCAATCTTTTCTATCGGCCCGCACAACCTTTTCTAGAATTCGCTTAATTTCTCGGTTTGACACCTTTACTTGGCCACTAGTTTGAGGATGGTATGGTGTGGCAACTTTATGACAGATGTCGTATTTATTAAGGGTTTGGCGGAAGTACCTATTCATAAAGTGGGATCCTCCATCACTAATGATTGCTCTAGGGTGACCAAATCGAGAAAAAATGTTCGAATGAAGGAATTTGATAACAACTCGATGATCGTTTGTCCTAGTAGCTACAGCTTCTATCCACTTAGATACATAATCAACTGCTACTAGGATATACATGAAGTCGTTTGAAGGAGGAAAAGGACCCATAAAATCAATGCCCCAAACATCAAAAATTTCACAAACAATGATAGGAGTTTGTGGCATTTCATTTCTGCTAGATATATTACCAAGATGTTGACATCTAATGCAAGCTTAAGAAAAACTATGAGCATCACGAAATATAGTCGGCCAGTAGAAACCAGATTGGAAGATTTTGGCTGCAGTCCTCCGGCCAGAAAAATGCCCCCCACAAGCATGAGAATGGCAAGTGGTTAAGACAGAAATAATTTCAGATTCAGGTACGCAACATCGCATAATTTGATCAGGACAATGTTTAAAAAGAATCGGATCATTCCAGACATAGGATTTAGTACGAGAGAAAAATTTATCTTTGTCTTGTTTGGTCCAATGAGAAGGAATGAAACCTGTAACAAGATAGTTCACGATATGTGCATACCAAGGTGTAGGAGGATGATCAACAACAAAAAGGTGTTCATCAGGGAATGTGTCATTAATCGGAGTTGAATCGTTTATCACATCTAAGGGCAGTCTAGATAAATGATCAGCTACTACATTCAAAGCTCCCCTTTTATCTCTTAATTCAAGATCAAACTCTTGCAAAAGGTTAATCCAACGGATTAACCTCGGTTTGAGTTCTTTCTTCCCTACAAGATATCTTAAAGCGGAATGATCGGTGAATATAATGACCTTGGATTCAAGAAGATATGAACGGAATTTTTCCAAGGCAAAGATTACAGCTAGCAATTCCTTCTCAGTTGTGGTATAATTAAGCTGAGCTTCATTCAAAGTCTTGCTAGCATAATACATAACTCTGGGCAATTTATCAATCGTTTGCCCAAGAACAGCACCAACGGCACGATCCGAAGCATCACACATAATCTCAAAAGGGTGATCGTACACAGGAGGATGACAAATAGGTGCGGAAGAAAGGGAGTCCTGAAGGATATTAAAAGCTTTAAGGCATGATTCATCGAACACGAAAGGAACATCTTTCGCAAGCAAGGCACAGAGAGGACGAGATATTTTACTAAAATCTTTGATAAATCTACGGTAAAATCCCGCATGCCCCAAGACGGATCTGATTTGACGAACTGAGGAAGGAGGCGTCAACTTAGAAATTAATTCCAGTTTTGCTTTGTCAACTTCTATCCCCCGACTCGAAATCACATGACCAAGCACAATTCCTTCATTAACCATAAAATGACTCTTCTCCCAACTTAACACAAGGTTTGTTTCGACACATCTAGCAAGAACTCTCGAAAGATTTGATAAACAAGATTCAAAGGTTTTGCCAAAGACAGAAAAATCATCCATAAATATTTCTAGGAACTGCTCAATCATGTCTCCAAAAATTGAAAGCATACAACGTTGAAACGTAGCTGGAGCATTGCACAACCCAAAAGGCATTCTTCTATATGCAAATGTTCCAAAGGGACAAGTGAAGGTCATTTTCTCTTGATCGACTGGATCTATAGCTACCTGGTTATAACCTGAGTAACCATCAAGGAAACAGTAGTATGCTTGACCTGCTAATCTTTCTAAAATCTGATCAATAAAAGGCAAGGGAAAATGATCCTTTCTTGTCAATGTATTCAGTCTCCTATAGTCAATGCATACTCTCCAACCTGTAGTCTGACGGGTTGCGATTTCTTCTCCTGTTTCATTTTTAACTACCGTAATCCCGGATTTCTTAGGAACTACCTGAGTTGGACTAATCCATTTAGAATCAGAGATCGGGTATATGATGCCAGCATCTAGGAGTTTCACTACCTCTTTCATGACCACGTCCTTCATCAACGGATTAAGACGTCGCTGCATTTCTCAAACACTTTTAGTTTCATCCTTTAAATGTATACGATGCATGCAAATAGAAGGATCAATACCTCTAAGATCTCCTATGGACCATCCAATGGCTCTCCTATGTAACCTAAGAACTTCAATCAATTGAGATTCCTGAGTTTTGGTTAACGATGAGGAAATAATCACAAGAAGCGTAGAATCAGCTGCAAGAAAGACATATTTAAGATTAGAAGGTAGTGTTTTCAAATCAAGCTGAGGCGGCATAATCAAAGACGGTAAGGCTGGAGCTGAAGAAGTAGGCGGTAGAGGTTCAATAGGAATCCTTTTCCAAGAAATATTACACACATCCTCATACAGGTCATAACCTTTCACATCCTCAAGAATAATCATATCATCAACATCACAAGTCAGTATACCATCATTCTCATCCAATATCTCACCATGTAGTTCTGGAAAATCAATATTCAGATCTGGCAAATCATCTCTAGTTACCACATCATCATCATCGAAAAATGAAGCATCACATGCACTTGCATAACTTTCACTCGATACATCATCATCATGCACTATCTTATACATCGCATCATCCACACACAGATCAATATCATCATTATTCATTAAAGCATTAATAACAAAACATTCATCATCATATGCATGGCGTTTCGACGTATGAAAAATATTCAATTTCAATTCCATATTTCCAAAAGTAACCGTCATAATACCATCCCTACAATTAATGCAAGCGTTAGCTATAGCTAAGAAAGGTCGACCAAGAATTATAGGAATAGTTTTCTTAGTTTGCACGCTTGGTTCCATATCCAGCACTACGAAGTCTACAGGAAATACACATTGGTCAATCCTAACTAAGACATCCTCAAGCATACCCCGTGGGGTTTTGATTGACTGATCGGCTAACTGTAGAGTCATAGCGGTGGGTTTTAGTTCTCCTATACCGAATTTGGAGTATAATGAATATGGCATGAGATTCACGCTAGCTCCAAAATGAAGTAACGCTCCTTCTATCAGATGACTTCCTATGATGCAGGATATCGTAGGAGTACCTGGATCCTTAAGTTTAGGAGGAATATCACTACGAAGAATAGAACTTACTTGTTGGGTTATGAAAATCTTTTTAGAAACATGCGATCGAGATCGACGCTTCTGAGTACATAAATCTTTTAAGAATTTTGCATAAGAAGGAACTTGTTTAATCGCATCCAAAAGAGGAATATTAATATGAACTTTCTTAAAAACTTCCATAATTTCATCAAGTTTGGAACTTTTGGAAGGAGTTGAAGTCGGATCTGCCAGGGCCTCAGGAAAAGGAATTTTCGGAACATAGGTCCTAGGATTCGGCTCCGGCGATGAAGTAGAATCATGAGGAACAAAATTGAAGTTTTGGGTAACACCTCATCATTAGATGCCTGCACGTCTCTATCTAATGGAACTTGAGAAGTAGATGGAGTTGCATTGAGAGGTTGAGATGTAAGATCATGATCTGGACATTCCTCATCCGGTTTCTCAATATTAGCAAAGGTCTTCCCACTTCGCAGAGTAGTGACAGCTTTGACGTGTTCATGGGAGGACTCAACGGAATGTTGACCTCTAGAGTTAGGAATGGGTTGACTTGGTAAGGTACCTTCTTCTCTCCTATGCATAGAATTAGCCAATTGACCCATTTGAGTTTCCATCTTAGCTAAAGCTTGAGAATGGGAATGAACCAATTGGGTATAAGCTTCAAAAGACTCAAGAGCCTTTACAAGTCTATCATCAATATTTTGACTCCGATTTGGTTGTGGTGGAGGAAGAGATGGTTGATTTTGAGATCCATACGGTTGATACCCCCAAGACTGAGAGGGTTGAGATTGATAAGGCACTTGGGAGGTATAATTTTTAGGTGGCCGAGATTATGGCTGAAATTTCGGAGGGTAATTTGGATTTTGATTATTAATCGGTGGCCTAGGATTGAACGAATCAGACTGTTGACCAGGTGTTCTCTAAGAGAAATTTGGGTGATTCCGTAAACCAGGATTGTAAGTATTAGAATATGGATCATAAGCTGGTTTGGACTGATTATAAATTGCATTCACATGTTCCTGCACTAATTTTGGATATTGAAAAACTAAATGACAGTGCGTGACATCATGATCAGAATTTGAACATAAGAAACAGATATCTCCTAAATGCGGTGGCAATGGAGGATTTGAAGATACTACTTGGTTTGTAGTCTGAGTCAAAACTTGGTCAAGCTTCCTACTTAGAATATCTACTTGTTGAGCCAAGCGAGTAGATTCATTTAATTCCAGGGTACCTCTAGGTCTAGCTTGATTGGGCGAATCTCGGGTATTCCTAGAAGATGAAGCATGGTGTTGAGAATTCTCAGCTAATCTCTCAAAAAGCCTCCATGAATCATCGAAAGGATTTGTAATAAACACTCCTCCACAGGCGGCATCAATAGTTATTTGATGTCTCTCTTTAAGACCATTATAAAAATTCTCTATGATAGCCCATTGAGGGAATTGATGGTGAGGACACTTCCTAAGGAGTTCCCTATATCTATCCCATGCTTCATGAAAAAGTTCATCATCGGCTTGTTTGAAAGATGAAATTTCTTTCCTAAGATCACTGGTCTTGGTAATTGGAAAGAATTTAGCAAGAAATTGGGTTTGAAGTTGAGGCCAAGTCGTGATAGATCTGGGCTCTAAAGGTGTAAGCCAATATTTCGCTTTGCCCTTGAGAGTAAAGGGAAAAAGTTTCAATTTCCAAGCATCACCAGTAAAATTATTGACTTTCACGGTCAAACTAATCAAGATAAATTCTTCTATATGATTGTACGGATGTTCATGAGACAGACCATGAAAGGCAGGAAGAGATTGAAGAAACTGAGGCTTGATTTCATAGTGGGCAGCTCCTATCACTGGGGGTTGAATACATGAATTTGAAGTAAATGAAGTAGGAATGTAAAAATCTTTCATATTCATGCAACCTTGATCTACGTGATGGGTCGGATTTTCCTCATGATCATGATGATCATCTAAGTTATAGTTCTCCATGGATGAATTAGGTGAAATATTCACAGGTCTAAGCAATGCAGTACGAGAATTCAAGAATTCTTGCAATGTAATATTTAAATCTGAATCTTCACTAACATTCATCCAGATACCACATCACCAGAACAACCAAGGTTAAGAGATACAAACAGTGCTATCTCGGTGAAGCTTTGACTGATGCTCCTTCTCCGCTTGGAAGGTGCTTCGTCAAAGTCCCTAACACACGATCAAAAAGATAGGAAATATTAGCACTGGTACTATTTTTGGTCTTTTATATAATAAACAATAGGAATAAAAATAACTAATTGAAATAAAACTACACTAGGCAATTAACTTAATAAACCGTCTTCCCCGGCAACGGCGCCAAAATTCTGACACGCATTGAAAAGTGTCGTGGTCTTAACAAATACGTCAAAATTACAAATTTATAATCCGAATCACTAACTAACTACTTAAGGGGTAGATAGCCATGAATCTGAGTCGGTCCACAGGGAAAACATGATTAAGTCTAATTACCGTGCATAGTTCTAAATCAAAAGTTAAGGAAGATGAATGATAGTTGGTCTTTAAACTACTTTTACTCGAATTAAACTAAATCGGAAGAATAACAATAGGAGAAAAGCTAGGAAGTTCTAATCCGTAATCGAGAGCTATCTAGGCATTCCTAGGATAAGAGCAATTCAATAAGTTCTTGATGGTTTTCTAAGGTTGATAGAAGATCGGCTAGGTCCACTATCACTCAACATAGATTCATTAGAAGTCTACGTCGGAACGAAGATCAAATCAGCGGATAATTGGTATGAGAATAATCAAAGTGGTTCTAGCACTTTGAGATCGCCTAATCAATAAAGTTACAGAATGAATTATAGATTACAATCATAGGTCTTAATGGTTCTAGCATTAAGGTAGTGGTCCTAGCACTCCTACAATCATCATCTAGGGTTTAGGATCCAATCCTAAGATCTAACATGGTTCTAGCATGAAAGCATTTTGGACAAGTCCTAATCCTAGCCTCTAACATGCAATGCTCAAAACCAGCGATCGTAATCACAGCGTAACTTTCACATCCGAACTCAAAACAAGGTGATTCAAGATTCGGTGGAAAAGCTAAGGAAGAGATCTACGACTTTTGTGTTTTGAGTTTTCAAAGATTCCGGCTGTATACCCACGGAAAAACCAAGAAAAGACAGACCGAATCCAGGGCACAAAGAACAAACAATTCATTCACCATGATAAAAATCACCAATAGATATAAACTCTGAAATCAATCCATTAAACCATCATAAAATACATGCTCTGATCCATAGGAAAAACCTAGATAAACTCTCTATTATATCATAGAATTTCCTAGACTAAGAATTTAGTTACTCATCTTGAAGAGACGATCCATCGGAGAAGGTTGATGGCGCGCTCCCGCCATGGATCTATCTTCAAGATCTAACCCTAATGTTTATTGAGGAAGAAGAGCCAAGGAAACACCCAGGAGGAGAGGAAAATTCGTCTATGGGTGGCTGCCAAAAATCCTCAAACATGGTCTATTTATAGGCCTTAACTAAACCCTAACTCGGATTAGATCTCAGCCCTTTATTTTTTCCGCAGCACCAAAAGGGATCGATCCCCTTTGGAAAGCGGATCGATCTCCTTCGTCCATGAACTCATGATTTTTATTATGCCCGACTAAGATCGATCCCCTTTGGGAAGCGGATCGATCCCCTTTGGGAAGCGGATCGATCTCCTTCGCTTCGACTGGACCGCTTCTTGCTGGAATAATGAGATCGATCCCCTTTGGGTGTCGGATCGATCCCATTTACGCAGGATTGCCAGAATCACTTCGTTTAAGCACCAAACTTGATCTAACCTTCGTTGAAGGCTCTTATACCTTAAATGCACCATAGACCATCAAAATAGCATTGCTCGGAGGCTAACATGACCTAGTTAAAGGGGCAATTTGTGCACTTTTCACGCGTTATCAGAGGGTTGGCGGGTACTCGAGGATGCGCTGGAGGCGGATCAGCGTCTTGGTTTGCGACGGAGAGAGATGGGAAGAGCTTGCATGGGTGGCGATGACAATATGCAAGAGTAGAAGGCCACCAATGTGAAGGGAGAGATTAGAGCAATGGCCTCTTGTATCGCCTAAAAATCCCATCTTGGGTCGCCTAAGATCTCAGCCTGTTAAGAGAGATCTAGAGGTGGGGTGCCCAGGCGGTCTGGCAGCGGGAAGCCGCAGGCGGCTAGAGGGAGATAAGTGAGGGAAGAGAGAGAACAGAATAAACCAGTCTACATTGGGTCAAAGCCAATTTGACGTTAAGTCTGTAACAGTCGTTACTAAATTTGGGTTTAAAGTGAAATTATTGTAACCACATGGTCTGTTTTGTTACGTTTTGAAACACAGGGTTTAAATTGAAATTATTGTAACCATAGGGTTTTAAATGAAAAACCCTGAAACTAGAGGAGACTAAAATGATATTTTCCCAAAATGAATTACTAACGACCGTTAAGTCAAGAAATAGCCATAAGTAATTTAGGTTTTAAGTGAAATTATTATAATTACATGGTCTGTTTTGTTACGTTTTGAAATACAGGGTTTAAAGTGAAACATCTTGAAACTAGAGGGGACCAAAATGATTTTTACCCTAAATAATATATATATATATATATATATATATATAAATGAACATATATTATAATGATTATGTTGTATATATATGTATGAGAGAGTGAGGCGTTTGGTTGCATGCATCAACAGATGCATGCATCAGTTGATGCAACATCATGATCCAAACCCATGTTTGGTTGAGCAGATGCATCAGATGATGCTGCATCAGTTACTGCAAAAAAGGGACTTCATGCTGCATCAGGAGATGCAACCAAATTGACTACATCTCATGATGCAGCATCAGCTGATACACCACGTGATGCATCACGTGACCCTCCTTTCACCTCTACTCCTTCCCCTCTCCTCCTCAAGCCAGTCGACCTTCTCCTCCTAACGCCGGATCGTCGACGCTCGGATCTCCCCTTCCGTCGCCGCTCGGATCTCCCCTCCCGCCGCTGCTCCGATCTCCCCTCCTCTGGCTGCCTCCGTGCTCGGATCTCCCCTCCTCTGGTTGCCGCCGTTCGGATCTCCGCTCCTCTGGGCGCCGCCGTGCTCGGATCTCCCCTCCTCTGGTTTCCGCCGCTCCGATCTCCCCTCCTCTGGCCGCTGCCGCGCTCAAATCTACCCTCCTCTGGTTTCCACCGCTCAGATCTCCACTCCTCTGGCCGTTGCCACGCTCATATCTCCCCTCCTCTGGCGCCGCTCGAATCCCCCCTCATTTGGCGGCGGTCGTTTCTCCCCTCCTCTGGCCCCTGTCGCTCGGATCTCCCCTCCTCTGGTCGCCGGCTTTCCTCTCGAGTCACGATCTCCACTGGCCCTCTGCATTTGGATCCGGTGGAGGGGACGAGCCGCACATCGAGGCTTGGAGCTCGGGGGAGATCGAGACGAGGAGGGAGGCCGGGCGACGTCGAGGTGTTGGGGGGGAACACAGAGACGTCGTGGGAGGTGGTCCCGAGAGAGGGGGAGGGGTCTCGGGCAACGGCCAAGCTTGACAGAGAGGAGGAGCCGAGGGTGGCCGCGGCTTCGCCGGGGAGGGAGGAGACGATGAGGTGACGACGACCTTGGGAGCTTCACCGGGACTAATGGCGAAGAGGCGGATGGAGATCGCGGATGACGAGGGTGTGGTGGTTGCAGGTCCTGAGGAGGAAGGAGGAGAGGAGGGTGGAGGAGGGGTAGAGAGATGAGGGAGATAGAGAATGCTCGTGATGGTGGTGGTTGCTAACGATGTAGCCGGAGGTGAACAAGCGACAGTGACGACGACGTTTGCTTGCCTGCATCAACTGTTGCAATACATACTAACCAAATATAAAACGAACTAATACTGTATCAGTTGATACAATCAACCAAAGACAAATGTAATGCATACAACATCAACTGATGCAGTGCATTAATTAATACAAGCAACCAAATGCTCCCTTTATAAAGCAGCGACGGTGCAAGCCAATTGTCCCCTCTCCACCCATCTATCCCCCCGCCCCCCGCGCCTGTTGGGGTTTCAGAAACAAATGCCAAGTGTGTGGAGCTCAAATGCCTTATGGAATGGGTGACAGGAAGACGCTTCCAGGTGTGATTTCCCCGATGCGGGCCCGTGAATTGTAAGGAGTCAGTTAATTTGAGAGTTGATTATAAATTTATTCCTCAAAGCATGTATATATATTTACAATAATATTTGTCAGATATTTCCATTTACAAATTTTATCCATCACAACTCCAAAAAGTGATAAAAAAAAATACTCGTAGGTGCGTGTGTTTAGTCTCTTGCCGGGTCTAGACAGGCAGAGTAGAATCCATGATGAAGAACCCTTGCTATAGAAGGAATAGGAAAGTATATATATTTTGGCCGAATCGGATCCCTAGCTTGTCTGGTTTAACAGCTTGGGTGTTCTATAAAGGATCTGGGTTCAAGGATTGGTATCCTCTCTCACCCTTAGCTGGTACTCTCCCCACTGCCATGCTTAATTATTTAAAAAAAAAAATCGGATGGAAAAGTGTGCGGAAGAAAAATAGAGGATGAGATATGGATGATCTAAATGCATCCCAATGCCTTGGGATGCATGATTAATCTCAAATCATCGATGCTCAGAGGTGCTAGATCATGATCAAGATGATCGGACGGCTGAGATAGAGACCAGCGGTGGAGACTGCGGTTAAAGATACGTGTGGAATAATAATCTGACACTGATAAGTGGGACTTCACAAGGAAGCCCAATGAAGAACGACGAGGGTTAAATCTTCTTCAACATAGGTCAAAAACAAATGTCAATGACTAGCTACTTTAAATGATCTTTGTAGGCATTTATTCTTTGGTGAATCAGGAGGTCTGCTTTGCTCTTCATGCAAGAGAAAGCTTATCCTCTGACTACTTCTAAACTGAAGAGAAGTTTGTGTCGCTCTCTACTTGACATCAGCTAGAATCAGTGGAGCACCCAATCTTGTAGAATTGACGTAATCTTGAGGTGAGTGTGGTGGTAATCCTGGGATAATCAATCCAAACATTCTTGCGAATCTTAACGGCCATCCTTCACTGTACTCAGAACCTAGCACATAACCGATGAAGAAGCTTCGAATAAGTTCCCATGCAGCATTCATGTACATTGGAATCACAACCCAGATTGAGAAGTAGTTCTTGTTTGGTTGCTCAGTCATCACCTGCATCATTTAAGATCAATCCATGAGTGAAACCTAATACAACTGAAATTAACTACAGTTTCATCCCAAAAGCAAGCTTTAGATAGATGGCTGTAATAAATACAACTGGATAGAGCTAGTGATGATGATTAAGGGCATGTTTGATTGAAGAGAGCAGGAGAAGAAAGTGACTAAGTTTCAAATTAGTTTCTGAGTTAACTAGCGATTTGTACAATTTGTGGTATTTGGAGTAGCTGAAAGTGTATTTTTTTTTTATTATTTAATGAGATTAGCCCGAGAGCCAAATTAGTAAAAAAGCTCTACTTACATCATCCTTCCCAAACAGGAGGGCCGTAGCCTAGCTGAAAGTTGAAGAAAAATTGGAGACTTCGCTTCCTAGAAACTCTCACTTCTACTTTAAATCATCTCTTTGACTTTCTTTTCAGAAGACAAAAGAACAAATATTCTCTCATATAGCCTTTTTTTTTTGTCATTTCAAGTGGGGTTTAGCTAGAAATTAAGTCACATTCTATAAAAAAATGGGTTTCCGTTTTTGATATTTGGTGGTAAGTTGTCAAGTGAGAACTTACATATGATTATATTGAAATCATGTTTTAGAAAGGATAAATTACAGTTTTGGGCCATGCGGTCTGTCAAGTTTCATTTAAAGACATATAGTTTCGAAACTTCTAAAAAAGATCATAACATTTGGATTTCATTTTAAATAAAGTTATGGGCGTGGAAGCTGTTGTGAGGATCCCCTGAAAGGGTGGATTGTGTGGATCTGGTATCTTGACGGTAGTATTCGCCCTGAGGGCTTCCTGCTGAGTTGGATGGCCGAGTAAGCAATCTCACATCATCTGGGTGTGGATTTGGGACATATTTATATATATTTTAATTGGCTTCTATAACACAACGAGTTTTAAATCCATGATTACAGTAGTTTCGTCAGAAAACTCGAGATTAAGTGTGCTTGCCTTGCAGAGGTCCTGGGATGGGTGACCTATTGGGGTTTACAGAAGTGCTCCCAGTTTCTACGGATGAGTCAAAAGCGGACGGGTGACCTATTGGGGTTCACAGAAGTGCTCCTGATTTTTGTGAATGAGTCAAAATCGGACAATATTGTGTGGGACGGGCAATAGCGTTACAAATGGTATTAGAGTCGGTGTCCAGTCGAAAATTGTGTTAGCGAGGGCGCTGAACCGCCAATCGCATAACGCCTGGGTGTGGATCGGAAACATATCTATATGTATACTAATCGCCTTCTATAACACAACGCGGTTAAAGCCGTGATGGCAGTGATTTCGTCAGAAAACTACATGTCAAGCGTGCTTGCTTTAGAGCGGTACCTACTAGACGTGGATCGGGGACATATCTATATGTATGTTAATCGCGCGCCTTCTATAACACAACGTGTTTTAAAGCCGTGATTGCAGTGATTTCTTCAGAAAAACTTTAGGCTAAGCGTGCTTGCCTTGGAGCGATTTCAGGCAGGGCCGACCCAATGCAAATTGGGGCCCTAAGCGAAAACATCAATCGGGGCCCTCACAAAATCTATACTAAATAAAATAAAGTAATTACTATGTTTATTTTTTAAAAAATATTCTAAATTATTAATGAAGTATTATATTTCTTATATTATACCATAAACCGAAGCAACAATTTGCCAAGTTTCAAAGAGAACAATCGAGCAAGAATGTGAAATCAAAAGATAATGGGAAGATAGAGATGGGCATGCATGTATTGAGTATAGAAAATAGATTCAAGACATAATAAAGATGGAGAGATCGAAACATATATTTTGAGGATAAGTAAAACGGTAAAGAGATTGAGTAGAGAATTAATATAAAAGTAAAAATATGATAAAATAGGCTAAATGATCATATATATGGCTTTAAACTTGTCACAAATCATCATCTATTTCTTAATTTGTTTTTTAGAACAATGTTTAACATATGCCCTAAATTAGCTATCACCTTTTGGAACAATCGACATAAACCTTATGGGCCCCACTTTCTAATTTGGGGTTTGAGAGCTATTAAGCATGTCTTAAATTTCATGTTACCTTTTGTGGCATTTAATTTGAAGAGCCTTTGTTTAACTTGAAAATGTTGTAGTTATTAAAGTTATAATTAATGTTTGGATGATCATTAAAGCACTGCATTTGGGGCCCTCTTCTAACCCGGGGCTCTAGGCGACTGCCTAAGTCACCTAGTGGCTGAGCCGGCCCTGGTTTCAGGATGGGTGATCTACTATAAAGTGATTCCGGTTTCTACAAATAAGCGAAAGACGAACAGTATTGTGTGGGAGGGTATGTGGGTTGGTGGCCAATGAGTATTGTGACATAACATGACCATATAATACAAAAGATAAATTACAATTTTGGACCATGTGGTATGGGTGAAGTTTCATTTAAGACATGTAGTTTCAAAACTTTCAAGGCTTTCATTTAAGAGCATGTAATTTCAAAAATTCCAATAAAACATGTTGTTTCAAAATTTTTAATGCCTTGTTAAAAGTTTTAAAACTATAAAACCTTAAATGGAATTCGTCCCAGACCACGGGGCTCAAAACTATAATTCACCCATCTAGAAAACTGTTCTTCAGAAGCTCTAACTTTTCTCCTCCTGCTCCGTACGTACCTAACTTGCACATCCTAATGGAAGCTTCGTACATGCAAGCTAACTAAAGTTTCTTCGAACAACCTGACAATTGTTGCATTGCATTGTTACACTAATAAATGAAATTAATGTTCAATGAGTCACGTGACATCACATGATCATAAAGATAAATTATAATTTTGAATCTTATGGTTTAAATCAAGTTTCATTTAAGGTATGTAGTTTTAAAACTTTCAAGGCCTTTAAATTCAGTCAAGAGCCATAGTTTCAAAATTTTCAATGAAAACTATTATTTTAATACTTTCACTGTCTCATTTTGAAACTATAGTCTTAAATGAAATTGGACTTTGGTCACCGGCCGGGCTCAAAACTGCGATTCACACTTCTAGGAAACAATTCTTTAGAAGCTTTAACTTTTCTCCTCCTACATCGTACCAAACTAGCATGTCCTAATGGAAGATTCATAAATGCAAGTTAACTAAAGTTTGTTCGAACAATCTAAAAATTGTTGCACCAATGAACGAAATTCTAGAAACATGCATGTGAAAGCATTATGATAGAAATTTTAGATATATATATATATATATATATATATATATAGAGAGAGAGAGAGAGAGTTCTTCAAGAAATTAATTGTATACCTCCCCCTTGTAGCTGCTATTGTAGTAGAGGCATGCTCCAAAGTGCTTGAACAAGAGTGTGGAGTCATCATAGGGCACTCTAGGCACCAAATCATTGCAATAGACATACCTAAAATACCTTCTCTTATGCTTATCAAGGTGCTCCTCCATAAATTCTCCAAGCTCCACATTTCCTACTCTTGGCTGCCCAAAAGTATACACCCCCTCCAACCTATCCAAGATCCACTTCTCTTTGTGCAAAGCCAAGATCATCGGAAATAGTATCGCCAATGCTCCGCCCAAGCTGTGTCCGGCTAGCACAAACTTGGCCTTCTCATTCCGGCGTAGCACTTCCCTCAGCTTCTCCCGAATGGCGTAGTATGCAAGCGGAGGCTTCCCGGTAGTGTTATCGATCTCCATTGGCCAACCGGTGTTTTTCTGTAACCCTAGGGCTTTCATGAAGCCACCATGGACCTTCCCTAGTTGTGGGATTTCGTACCAAGAGAAGTCGATGTCGGTGCACCATTGGATCGAGTTGAAGGGCTCTGTGCCCCTAAATGCCACAACGAAGAGCTCGGCATCCATGGCTTTGTCGCAGAAGATGAAGGCCTGGGTGGAGAACTGTTCCTCGTACTCTGAAAAGTTTTCGTGCAGAGTTCAGCCATGCATGCGACATGAGTGTACGTAAATTAGGTCAGAAGATGATATAGCTTTCTTACCATTCCAACAGTTATAGAACTGCAAGAACTCCATCTGCATGAAACCAATAAAAACATGTTTGTTTGTGATAAAAGATATGTAGTGAAATCTATAAAAATTAAGGGAGTTTGCATGTATATTAATGTTGATAAATTACATTCCAATGGCCCTTGACTGTTGTTTGAATGAATGCTTCGTTCTCGTAGGATAATTTAGCTGCCATTATGGAGAGTGACGAATGGTATCGGCTATCTCCGGGTTTGATTTTCTTGTCTAAATCCACCCTTGTGTCGATGAGTCCAATGGCTGATCTATATGATGCTGACTTCCTCCTTGGTATTATCACCTTACCTACATCAGATCAACGTACGTAAATCATTAGCACTTTAGATAAGTAGTAATTCAGTCAGTATTATTATGGGTAAGAGATCGGTTGACATATATATATATATATATATATATATATATATATATATATCGGTCGAAATGTATCGGACTTTGGTAGAGAAAAATGGTTCAGTAATTGAATTCGAAACCAATATAGGATTCGGAGTGTTATGATATGATTTGGTCCGTTGCCACGGACACGGACCAAAATCAAAATCGAAAAGTTTCCGTATATACTTTATTTGATTGAACGAATCTAGGTAAAAATGAGGCAGTACACACCTCATCCACTTCTTTTTTTTCTTTTCTTTAACTAAGTAAACCTGGAGGTTAGAAACAGAGCTGATTACAGGAGGGTCTGAGCAGGGAAGAGTACAACATCTGGGATTAGCGTATCAAATTATTATTAAGACTGTCTTGAATAGCAAGCTCATTCATAATAGTATTGATATGTTTAGGGGTATTGGTGGAAGAGGAGGAAGATTCTTGAACGGTAATCACCAAATAGACTTGAGAGTATAAATTCAACTCATCCACCGTAAAATAAGGACATATGTATAAATTTACTCTTTTCAATTGGCTTGAGCTCTTGTTCAATGAGTACTTCTTAAATTAAATATTTATGTGTTACAGCTGGAAGTCATGGTTTTTGTTTCTCACTCATTGGCAAATGTACAAGGGCACATTTGGATTGACAGTTGACACATGAGCTGAAACATAGCCGGATTATACGCTTTGTTTTTCAATAACTTTAAGAGTAAAATTTTATGTACATGACCATATGACATATGTAATGCATATGCTCTTTGATGAATACTAAGGCTCCGTTTGGTATGGGGTTAAGATAATCCGAGTTAAGGGGGGTTAAGGAATTTTGGGGTTAGAAAAGTGGGGTTAAGGAGTGGGGATAAATTTATTCTCATTTTGGTGTTTGGGGATAAGGGGGTTAAGTAGTGGGGATAAGGGGGGTTAAGGGTAGAATTTGTAGCTAATACCAAAAATGCCCTTATATATAATGGCACGCCGAGAAGTGGCAAATAATATTAATCAAATCATACTGTAATAAAAATATTAATATAAGTGGGTCCATGTGCCACGTGTCACCTCGTGATTGGTCCATGTCATCCAAAATAGTATTATTTTAATATTAATAATATCATACTGTAATAAAATATCATTATAAGTGGGTCCCACGTGTCACGTCGTGATTGATTCACGTCATCCAAAATGGCATTATTTTAATAATAATAATATCATACTGTAGTAAAATATTAACATAAGTGGGTCCCACGTGCCACGTGCCACGTGTCACATCGTGATTGGTCCATGTCATCCAAGATAGTATTATTTTAATATTACTAATATCATACTGTAATAAAAATATTAATATAAGTGGGTCCCACGTGTCACATGTCACGTCGTGATTGATCCACGTCATCTAAAATAGTATTATTTTAATAATAATAATATCATACTGTAATAAAATATTAATATAAGTGGGTCACACATGCCACGTGTCACATCGTGATTGGGCCACGTCATCCAAAATAATATTATTTTAATATTACTAATATCGTACTGTAATAAAATATTAATATAAATGTGTCCCACATGCCACGTATCACCTCGTGATTGGTCCACATTAATTTAATAATTTAACCATATCTCCACTTCAAGCACCAACCAAACACCAAAACTTAGAAAATCCCAGAAAGTCACTCCCCAGAAAATCACTCCAGTGAAGTCACTCCCCAAAAAATCACTCCACTTCAGCTCACTTCTCAGCAACCAAACAGACCCATATTAGAACAATATCATTTGAGGGAAGTATAGTCATTTAGGTCATGGTGCTTAACCCAGGATAAATTTATCCCCGGTTAACCCCATTACCTAACCCCATTCTTGTTTGGGGATAAATGGGGGGTTAAGGGGGATAACCCCCCTTAACCCCACACCAAACAGAGGCTAAGATGTCGTTTGATTGATCTATTCTATCGGTAGTGTTCTATTAATAGACTAAATCAATCAATCAGTACCTCACTACTGATTCGATCAGTGTACATGCTTTATTCGTATACACAAATCAACGCTCTAACTTTAATTACCACCTAAAATACTAAGCGCGACATTCCATTGGTATAATTCCTCACATGTTCACTTATGTATCTTATCTTAGAAATATCTAGTTTTCAAAGAACTTTTTTTCTTGAAAAGATAAGCTCAAAGGCGACTAGACGATTACATCACAATAGCCGGACACAAAAGAATCTAGCTACCACACCCCCGTTGCAGGCACAAAAGACGAATCACAAAAATATCTAGTTTTGAAAGAACTAGTTGTGGACTCTTCATGTAGCATGCAGTTGTTGCAGTATTCATCCCATCTTTAATTATAGTTCGCAAGATATATACCCCTGTAATCTCTGCCAATTCTTTGGATCATTACCTATCTGGATACAACAAGTATAGTGCAGTTGAAGACAAATAAAACTTGGAGTCGGTAGGTAGCTACCATCGTCTCGACCGAAAACATGGCTTGAAGAAAGGTCGGAAGGGGTGCTCACCTGAAAGAAAATTCAATAAAAGGTTGAGCAAGCCGTGGTTCTCCGAGATGACGTTGAGCACGAACTCAAAGACGGCTCCGAGTGCCGACAGCGGTCTCCTCAATAAGAGCAGAATCATTTGCAGGAAGAGAGAGATGAAGATGGCCCATCTGCGTCTCATCTGCGTAATCTCCACTTCGTAAGGACAATCGACCGCGCCATTCTCCGAAACATGGCATGAGTACAAGAGATGGAGGAGATCGCCTATGCGTCCCTTGTCTGGTCTCAAAACCAAATAATCACTGAAGTAGCTGTTGGCATCCATGGATGGAAGAGAAATGCTTGCTTTGAGAAGAATGATGAAAGCTGGAGATATGGCAATGCCTCTAAAGGCTTATTAATTAGTAATGGTTTTCTATGTCTTTGTCAGAAACCTTCAAATAAGGTTGGTAAACTCTTGACCTTATCAAACTTATATTCTAGGTAAACTTGGCTGGATGAAACTACTTGGAAAGTAGAAAGCCAGGGTTTTTCTTGCACGCTATGATGTGTACGCATATTTATATATATATATATACCTAATATATATCTATATATTTACAGAATGACTTGACTCTGTCTATATATAGCTCAATGGCCAAATTCTATAGGTCTGAAAGGATCTAAAAAATTCTATCATGTAGTCATCAATCTTCATATATTCCTTGGAGCTAGGATCCTTTGGCTTCAAAGCTAAGTGCCATGAGTTTGATAGGCATAAATAAGGAAGGAATTGAAATATATAAGTACCATATATAGGATTATTTTGATGATTTCTTTGATGAGTTGGTATATATCCCTTTCACGGATGAGCAACATGAATGTTATTCACATTAGAAGTTTGGATAGCACAAGCAAGGAATTAGTTGAAGGGGTTCTAGCTAATTCTGCCAAAAGTGAAGTCCTCAAGCTATGAGCACATTTTTTATTTCTTTTTTTGGGATTAATATTGACAATTCCAGTTTAATTTTGAGAATTGACTCTTCTTACAATATTGTGGCATTCCATCTAATATGAATGATATATCAAAGGTTGAAAATTGAAATTTTTTCCTAGTGTTGGTAATCATTTCATGATGCATGCTTGAAGTGGATACTTTTCCAGCATATGGCTATGACTCAGAAAGCAGCAGCACGTGCATGCTTTCCTACCTGGAATAGTGACAGCCATAGACAATTCCTATATGTTGTTGGTGATCACTGAAGTGCACGCAATTGGGATAGTGACGTTTGAAAGTCTATTCTAGGTGGCATTTCTTCAAAGAGATGTGTATTCGAGTGCGTTGATAACGACGTCGGTCGAAAACATAGCACTAAAAGATATATCAAGATATTCGAGTGCAAGCAATTAGGCATCGTTTGGTTTAGCAAATAGAAAATGAATATGAAATCATATTTGGTATGCAACTTTTGAAAACATTTTCTGGAAAAGGATAACAATGTTTTCTAGAGAACATGAAAACATCAAAATGACGTTTTCAACGTTTTCTGAAAACGAAAAACCATTCGTGATCGCCCTTCTCCTCCCGACGGGGTTCTCTCATGAGGATCGGTCTCCACTCCCTTCATCGAAGCTTCATCCATCGGCAGCCAATCTCGCTACTCTGGCCACCCTCATCGTCGTCAAGTCTACCACCACCTCTTAGCTACTCACGCCGCCCATCGCCGACTCCGAGCCCCGGTCGCTATTCCACTTTCCCAGTCGCCTAGAATTTGAGCCCCGGCCGGCGTTCCACTTCCCTGGTCGCTTAGACTCCGAGCCCTGGTCGCCCGACTTGGATCGTCAAGCCCACCACCACCTATTCGTCCACGTCGGATCGCCATGACCTCCTTCACCAAGCACCTCCAGCGCCATTCCACTTCACCGGTCACCAGACTTGGATCATCAAGCCTACCACCACATCTTCGTCCACGCCAAATCACCCCGAGCTCATTGCCCAAGCACCTCCGGCGATGGCCTCCTTGATTCCACCGTTTACCATGCCGCAACGGACATTTCAGTCCGGTGGATCGAGTCCTTAGGCCTAGGCGACCCCTCCTCCACCGGTCCCGACCTCCGGCAACCCACCCTTGCCGTCGATCCAAGTCTGGCGAGTCTCAGCCCTTCGATCTGCCTCCCCTCTTCCAGCCCCTTTCCAATTTGGTTCAAGCCAATTCTAGTTGACCAAATCCAATCAGATGATCTAAGCCATTCAGATTTGATTAGGCTCGATTCCAGCTGTCCAGATCTGGATATATACTTGGTTAAATTCTAGTTTTTACTATTTTTCTAAGTTAAGAGTTAAACTTATGTATTTATGGAAAAATTATTGCTATAATATATGAATATATACTTATATTAAAAGAATTATGAGATTCAATAGGGTTAAAATAGTAATTACAAAAAGATGTAAAACTCATATATTCATGATCTATAACATATATAAAAATAAAATAAATAATAATAACTAGCTTACAAAATGAAACCTGTTGAAAGCAAAAATTGCAGTTACAAAGCCAACACATGCATGTTTTCATTTTCAGAAAAGTGTTTTCAACATTTTAAACCAAAAATGTTTTTATATTTTCCTTTTCAGAAAATGAAAACAAAAAATAGAAAATAAAAATAGAAAAATATTTTTCAAACCAAACAGCCTCTTAGTATTGTATTGTCAAGCCGGAGTCCTTGCAAGGCTTGGTAGGGTTTAGGGGCTAGCAATTGTTTGGGTCTTTGCTCCACGATTTGAACTCCCACCAAAGTTTTCGTTCTCGTCTTCGTCTCTCTTAACCCTCTTATAGTCTTTCCGGCTCAACTAATCAAAAGAAAACAAAAGAAGAGATGGGTGTATGATGTTTTATGAGGCCTTTGGGTGGTGTTATATAGTGCTTGTGTAGGGGAGCTTCTTTGGTGGTGGTTTTGGTAGATGGGCGGAATGAGGAAGAATCTCATTCCCCTGATAGTTAGTGTTGAGTTGTGGGGGCATCTAGACTTGTGATTTGTATATCTATATAGATAAAGATCCGTGTACATGGCCACGCGGTCATTACTTTATATTGCACATCCCGACAATTGTTACATGTCTACCGATTGTCGCATCTAATCCGTCGGTAGAATACTACCGATGGATTTGAAGAACTAATCCGTAATGTTCTACTGATTAGATGATTGATACATTTAATCGGTAGATGTCTATCGATTGGTTGATCTAATCCATCGGTAGAACACTACCGATGGATAAGGTGAATCAATCGGTAGATATCTACCGATTGAATGGCATGTACATCGTGCATGTCATTATCCATATATCCAAATCAACGTCATATATATATAGCATGATGGTTATGAGTTAACCATCATGTTATCCTATATGGAGCCTACGTGAAGGGGAAATAGTGGGGGAAGGGGGAAATAGTGGGGGGAGAAAGGAGGAGTTAGTGGGGGAGAAAGGGGGTTAGTGGGAGTTACACTGGGGGAGGTGAGGACAGATGGTGATTAAAAGGAGGTTAGTGGGGAGTTATGAGGGAGGTGATTGAGGAGAGATGGTGATTACCCTGTCAAGTGGCAGGGGGCCCACTAGTATATATATAAACAGAGAGAGAGAGAGGGGGGGGGGAAAGAGAGGAGACCGGATGGTTGTGTGAAAGTGGAGGGGGGTTGAAAACCTAACCTGGTTTTTGATATTTGGATATTGAAAGGAAATTAATTTCCGTCCCACCACTAGTAGGGTGTCAAATTTTCACAGCCTACACTGGTAGCCTACGCTGGTGGGACAGATTGCCACCACTGGCGCAAAGGATTTTGGGGGATTTAGTTTTTGACTAGGGATTTTTTGGAATTTAATTATATATATTATAGATATATATGTAACTAGTGGGCTTCACCTGGCAGGGTAACCACCCTCTCTCTCCCCCTCTCACAGTAATCCCCAACTAACCATCCTCTCTCTCTTACTAACTTCCCCCTCCTCTACTATTCCCTCCTCCACGTAAAATAACTTTTCCAAATATATGGTTCCACGTAGGACAATGTACATAGGATGGTTAACTTATAACAATCATATTATATATAAGAGATATACATAATAGTACATTACGTATATATTACCATCAATTTTGATGTTATAATCCTAGCGAGTGGGTATAAAAATGAGTGAGTGAGTTCCACCTGAGTGAAATATTCACACTCTATGTGTGCGTGTGGGTCGTATGTCATCACCCTGATCTATAAAATGGAGCAATGGCGAAAACACTATAACTTTACTCTTGATGATAAGAAAACTTTCAATCCAAAGATGAAGAACAATCACCCCAGCATATAACTGAAAAATTATGACATGATTACGCGCCCTATTCTAGTGTGTGTATATTACAAAACATGATAGTCCTATGTGGAGAGAGTTAGTGTGGGAGCAGGGGAGAGAGGAAGAGTTAGTGAGGGATAGTGAAAGAGAGGATAGTTGGTTGCTTACTAGATCACACATGACTAGTGTATATATATATATATATATATATATATATATATATATATATATAATATGCTAGTGGGTCTCCCGTATCAGTGGTAATAACCACTCACGGCATGTCTTTTTCTTCTTACTATCTGTAATCTTTTTTTTTTAGTATTTACCGTAACCCATCCATCACGTGTGCTTTAAACACATTTGACTGAGACAAAGAGGCAAGTGACTTTCGTTTTTTCCATCTCCGGGTGACGGGACCATTCGTTTTTGCCGGCTGCACTGCATCATTTCTCGAGAACGGAGGGTCCAACCCGTATGCACCGGCCTTAATCTTCAATGCAATATATGATTTGTGGAATAATGCTTAAATCATGGCAAAAATTAAAACCTCTGACCAGGAAAGCCGTGGAGAGCGCCCAATTGTCTTATTTTACCAGGAATGAGAATTCAAGGGCAAAGAGAGCGATTACAGAGACAAAGGAACAAAAGTACACAGATTGAGCCGTGCACTGGATGCTTTTAATTAGCTCTTGAAGTGATAGTCTTTCTTTAGTTTTGGCCGCCACCCGACCCTTTATCAACCAAATGTACATATCTTTATAGAATAATATTTGCTGGCCAATCCGACTTTTAGTTGGCTATCAATTAACCTTAGGTGGCTATCCTGGATTGCCGACACGTGCCAATCCAGGATTTGATAGTAACCTAGGTCGGGTGAGGGCTCCAGTGCTTCACCTAGGGTAGCCACCAGCGGCTTCTCCACCCGGGCTATGGCATCACCGCTCCTCTCGGCAGCTCCTCCACCCGGACTACGGCGGCTCCTCCACTCGGACTACGGCATCACCCCTCCTCCCGGCGGCCAATCCGACCATTGAGATCTCCATTGGTCTACGCATCTTCCGGCAGCTCCTCCATCGATATAGGCATCACCTGTTACGCCTCGACCCGCGAAAGCCCAACTGGGCCGGGCGACGCGAACCAGAAATTAACAAACCGAGGAAAAATTTGGCGAGGTTCCCTCTAACCTATTGGTCTCCCTAAAAAATTCATCAAACAAGCCCTCAATTTAACAAAAGACAATTAGCATAACCTCAAACCAAGGATTACAATCCCAAAAGTTTAATATACAAATCTTCGAAGACGGGAAGATCAAGTACAACATTATATACTCCCGTAGGAGACTAACTAACAAGGAGTTCGAAAGCAGTAAAGGATCACCACTTCTCAGACTCCGCCTGGCACAGCCGACCAACTGCTCGGTACGGGCTACCGAAGAGGAGCTAACGCTGCACCTGCAAAAAGCAGTCCGGATAGAAGTGAGCAACTAAGCTCAGCAGGAAAACTACACTATGACACAAGAACGAAGAGGGAAACGCAACAGTGTCGCTCTCTAGTAAAGCCTAGGTGTATACAGGGACCCCATAACCCCACCGCGTGTCCCTGAGATCCATGATCATGATCTTTCAGAAGAACTGGTCACATGATGGGTCACACTCAGTAAGCAGGAACCAACATTGCTGACTCACAAGCAGAGAACCGGCACTGCTAGCGAAAAATGACACCGCTGAGTAGGCACACACTCTACTCAAGAGTCGTCATAGCTGGACATCGGCTACACCTCAGAACTCGACTAGAAGCTGACACGACCTCTAACATCATCAATCAACAGGTGTATGAGTCATCTAGGCCTATCATCGAATTCGACTGTACACTACAATTCAAACCAGGACCAAGCTACCCAACCCCGATCCTAGGGCTAAATCCAAGCTTCCAAGCCTTGGGACGGCGACCCACAGATCGCCCATGCCCTAACCTTATGCAACTAATGCACAACAAGATACATGCTATGAACATACGCAAATAGAATAGGTATAGCATGCAACAATATGTGATGATAACATAACAAGGTCTGGGCTCGGCACTCTGCCGGCCCCGGGTGGTGAACACAAATTTATGGTCAAGAACTGCTGCAGTGGTACCACCATCAACTGCCAGCCAGTTCACCAGCAACTCACATCGGGAAGCAGCCCCGCAAACAACAGAAGGCCAACCACACAGATAAAGCTCTCAGCGCACGCCGGCATGCATGGCTAAGGAAAGTAGTAGGGCCACTCACTCACTTATTCTAAACATCCCAGGAGTCATCTGTCACGCCCCGACCCGTGAAAGCCCAACCGGGCCGGGCGACGCGAACCGAAACCTAACAAACCACGGAAAAAGCTAGCGAGGGTTCCCTCTAACCTATTGGTCTCCCTAGCAATTCATCAAAACACCCTCAATTTAAAAGGCATAATTAAGTTACAAGCCTCGAACCCCATATTACAAAACCAAAGTGAATTTAATATACATATCCTCGGAGAGGGGAAGATTCGAATACAACATTACTCTCGTAGGAGACTATCTAACATAGGGTAAAAAGCAGTAAAGGATCACCACCTCTCAGACTCCACCTGGCGCCGCCGCACCGCCGACCAACTGCTCGGTAGGGGCCACAGAAGAAGAGCTGACGCCTGCACCAGCAAAACGCAACCCGGGTAGGAGTGAGCATAAAGCTCAGTAGGGTTCTACACTACGTCACACAAGAGGAAGAGAGAAGCGCAACAGTGTCGCCCTCAAGTAAGATCTGGGTGTATACAGGGGTCCCATAACCCCACCGCGTGTCCCTGAGACCCACGATCATGGTCTTCCAGCCGAGCTGGTCACATGTCAAGTCACACTCAGTAGCAGGAAACAACACTGCTGACTCACAAGCAGGAACCCGACACTGCAAGCGGGAAATGGCATCGCTGAGTAGGCGACTCCTCTACTCCAGAGTCAACACAGTGGAACACCGGCTACACCTCAGCATTCTACTCGAGGCCAACACGACCTCTACAATCATCAAGCAACAGGCGTTCCAGTCATCTAAGCCTATCATCAAGTTTGACTGGACACCACAATTCGAACTGGGTCCAAACTACCCAACCCCGGTCCTAGGGCTAAATCCGAGCTTCCAGCCTCAGGACGGCGACCCACAGATCACCCACGCCCTAACCATGCAACTAATGCACAACAAGAAATGCATGCTATGAACATCCACAGATAAGAGACAAGCATGCAACAGTATGACAAAACATCATATAAGTCCGACTGGATCGTTGCAGCGGTACTACCAACCGCTGCCAGCCGATCCGCAGCGGGTCCCGGCATTACGACGGTACTACGACCGTCAACCGCGAACTCCTACAACGGGAAGCAATCCCGAAAACCGCTGATGAACAGTAAAATATAATATTATATGTTTCGAACATATAATATTATTAAAAACACCAAAAAATTCTCTACCTAGAGCTAATTGACCCCGTCGATCCGACGTCGAAATGATGTCGGATTCGAGATCCAACTTAGACTCCAGTAGCTCAACATACTAGGATCAACATATCCAAAATCCAGAAACATCCAACGGCTAGATTAACGGGTAAACACTAATCAAAACCACTAATCAAACTAACTTAGCATCTCTTGCTGCAACGCAGCCCACCAGTAAAAAGTTCATAACAAATTGTAGGAAAATCATAAAATTATGTAATCAGTTGGATCTGAGAGTAGATTCAAAGATCTATAACTCTTATGTTCATCACAACCCAAGAACATGCACGTACTGGTCGAAAACCTCGCCACAAACCGGCTGTTCTTCAAGAACAGCATAAATCGGAAAATCCGAGATTAAACATGCATAAATCCTACTAAAATCTCAACCAAAGCTTATGAAACTTATACCAGAAATTATACTAAGTAAGAGACATCCAACAACACAAAGAACAACAAGATCTAACGGCTAGATCTAGAGAAAACCCAAGAACAACTCAGGTAGGTAGAAAACCTATCGGAAACGGACTCCTCGGCTCATTCCCCGCAAACTAGTCACCAAAAAGGTTCCAAACCACACCAGGGATTTTCCTCACACCGCCACGGTTCTAACGAGCCTTGGAACGCCCAAAACGGTGGCCGGAGGAGGGAGATTAGAGAAGAAGAAGGTGGCTGCCAGGAAAAACAGAGGAAGCAGAGCGCGGAAGAAGAAAGAAGAAGGAAGAAGAAGAGAAGGAGAAGGGGAAGAAGAGGAAGGAAAAGGGAAGGGGAAAGCCGGAGAAGGAGGGGAAAAGGGGGAGGAGAGGAGGGAAAGTCCTCTCTCCCTCTGACAGGGGAGAGCGACGGCCAACGGCAGCCGTCCTCGCAAGAGTTACCGTCAGGACTTTCTGGCACAGAGGGATCGATCTCTTCCCAAGGAAGATCGATCTTCTTAGCAAGAAAGATCGATCTTCTTGCCCAGAAAGACAAACTTGGGCTAAACACAAGCCCAACTTCGAATCTTCCGATCCCGGGTCCACCTAACCATTCTAATCAAACACTAACTCCAACCATGGTCAGCGCGTGTACACGCGGGTGTGAAACAGACCAACAAGGCGCAATTTACCAAATTGCCCTTGCGGTCCACAACGAGCCATAGGGGTAGAGGGGCAGGTCCTCAAATCATCACTCTCCTGGTTCACCACTACCCCTAATATGGGGCTAATATATTATGTACCAATTCATAAAGCAGTAAAGAAAAACTGCAGGCAGAGCCCCGCGGGCAAGAAACATTGAAAACTCATCCCTGTCATACGAGGGATCAATCCTTCCCAGAGGAAGGATCGATTACCCTCATAAAAGGGAGAAACCATCCCCTGTCAAGCTACCAAGGATCGATCTTCCCTCCAGGAAGATCGATCACCAAGCCAAAGGATCGATCTTCCCTCCCGGAAGATCGATCACTTTCGTGACCAAGGGCTCGCCCATGCCATCCAAGGAACATGATCGATCATCTCCAACCAAATGATCGATCCTTCTCGGGCTAAGCATAACAAACCCAAAGGGATCGATCCTTCCTCGAGAAGGATCGATCCTGATGGGTTCTTCGGCGACCGGACGGCGAGAAATACCGTCGGAAAACTCCACCGAATCACACAAAACCTTGGGATTTGGTAGTACGATGGACCACGAGTCCAAAACCGGTAAGCATGCTAAAAACCATCAACCATGCAGCGAGATCTAAGCAAAACAAATCACAATCAACTCAAAACTCACAAAACCAAAAAACAAGTAGGTAGGAATCTCTACCTAGGCAAGAGCTGCTTCAATCCCATCTGCTAAGCCTTGGATCGTCATCAATCGTTCCAAAATTCGGCCAGATCTGAGCTCAAGAACGGCGGATTTCAAAAGGATTCAAGGAAGAAGGTCGCGTCCGCTTTATAGGCAAACAAGCCGACTTATGAATGATCGATCGTTCATGACGATCGTGTCTTGACTTTCTGGCACTAAATGATCGATCTTCTAGCAAGGAAAGATCGATCCTTTAGGTGCATAAAGCTAGACTTGGGCTAAAACACAAGCCCAAGCCCGGATCCTTCGATCCCAGGTTCACCTAACCGTTCTAATCAACCACTAACACAAACATGGTCAGTGTGTGCACACGCGGGTGTGAAACAAATTGACAAGGCGCAATTTACCAAATTGCCCTTACGGTCTACAACGAGCCACTGGATTAGAGGGATAGTTCCTCACATCACCCCTTCTCCATCGGTGGCAACGGCTCCTCCATCGCTCCCGGCGGAGCTTGCGCCAAAGCTGCTTGCCAAACCCTCCATCGATCTCGGAGAGTGGCGGACGGTTTCCACCGCGGATGCCCTCCATTGATCTCGGCGAGCGGTGGACGGATTCCACCGCGGATGCCCTCTATCGATCTCGGTGAGCGACGGACGGCTTCCACCGTGGACGCCATCCACCCCGCTTCAACCTCCATCATTCTTCGACGAACGACTTCCACCGCGATGCTACCGGTGCTCTCCGATCGACATCCACCTCAGGTTTGGGAAAAAAATTCTATGTGTAGTATGCACCATTGCAAGAGTTCAAATTTGTTTCAAAATTTTGTTTCAGATTTGGTTTCTACATTCAGATTAGTTTTCCAAGAGTTCATATTTCCATTCTCATGTTTCAGATTTGTTTCGAAAAATGTTAGGTTTGAGAAATCAAATCAAATTAATCTAAGGTTTTTCAGATAACAAAAGTTTTTTTAGTTCCTAGTTAAAACATATAAGAGATCGGATTGAATTCATACCTCCATCATAAAACATGTCAGTTTTTCAGCATCTATGTGTAGTATGCATCATTCCAAGAGTTTTGTTTCAGTTCTAATGCAGTTTATTTCAAGTAGAATACTTATAATAGATGTAACAATTCTTGTTATTAAGTTCTCTTTTTAAGAGTTCTCTTTTCAGCTTCGATTTCAACGTATTGATGTCTTATTTTCTATGCTAAGATAAGACAATGCTTAGATCGATGGAAGGTTTGGCCACTGTGAGAAGGGGTAATGCCCTAGATCGATGGAGGAGAGCGGGCTGATGACCTAGGTCAGTGGAGGAGAACCGACGGGAGAAGGAGAAGGGAAGATTGGTGGAGGAAAGCTGAGCCAGCAGGATAAGGAGAAGGGGTGATTGGCGGGAGAAGGAGAAGGGGAGATAAGCGGGAGAAGGAGAAGGGGAGATAGGCAGGAGAAGGAGAAGGGTAGATCGGTGGAGGAGAGCCCGCGGGAGAAGGATGTTGAAGGAAGGAGAAGGGGTGATGGGTTAATGGGTCAAAATCATCTTAACGGGTCTATCTGGTGATGGGGATTTCAAAATTAGATGGGCAAGTGTGAGGACCCGTTTCTCTAACCTGACTCGGCCGGGTAGGTCGAGGGTCGTTTCCTGTTGGTTTGATTTCGCGTCGGGTATGATCGAATGATCATATGGTTGTTTTTAACACACTACATTGGATTGATGTATGTGATTGATTAGGACCTTAGGGGTGCTTCCGATCGGAAGATCGGAGCTCGATCGGGGGAGATCGAATCGGACGGCCGAGATCGGTCATAATCTCTATAAATAGCCCTTTCTTTTCTCTCTCTTCTCTTTCTTTCTCTTCTCTCCTTTCTCTCTCCCCTTGGCTGTCGGCTGGAGCTTGGTTGCGGCTTTTCAGCGCGGATCCGCGTGGATTGGAGGCGAGGGATTCGTACATCGCCTGTTTGTTGCTACATATAGGTGTTTCTACCCCATTCTAGTGAATTGGTAACCCTAGGATTGCTTTTTTATTGATTTGTGGCTGTTTTGTTTGTTGGAATGCTATCCTTTTATGTATTCTAGTTCCTTCCCATGTTTAGAAGCTAGCCATGGTTTCATTTTTGTATTCTTTCGGAAGGATTCCGTAATTTTGCCGGTTTTTCGACAGGGTCGAACTTAGATCTGATATTTCATGATCTGAGTTTGGTTTTTAATGCATTAATGAATTCCCCACCATCAAGGCCACTTTCCTGCAAAGGTTTAATGGATTCCATCTCCGTTTGATAGATCAAATCCCACAAATTGAGTTTTCGTCGGTTTTGTCGGCTTTCGGGCAATTTGTTTGTTTTTCGGGGATTTGATCATCCGAAGTTTGTTTTCTTAGTGTCATTAGATTCCATGCAATTGCACACCTCAGCCAAGTTTGGTTTGATTTTGATACGTTTTGATAGATCGAATCGAAGAAATTGGATTCCAGTCACTATTCATATATGATGTCGGTGCAAGAAGGATAGATCTTCATGGAATGAAGATCGATCTTCTTGTTGCCACGTCGGATGCCGACTTTGAAGGATCGATCTTCCCTTGTTCTTCCTTTGAAAGAGGGAGCACTAAAGGAAGGATGAAGATCGATATCTTCTTTCCCAAACAGAACCTTGGTTTGGGAAGGATCGATCTTCATGCCCTCTTCTTTCCCAGGCAGAGGACTCCTTTAAGAAGATCGATCTTCTTTTGGGTGAAGATTGATCTCTTCCTTAAGGCAGAGAGTGAAGATCGATCTCTTCCTTAAGGCAGAGAACACTCATATAGTAAGAAGATCGATCTCTTATATGTTGTTTGATACTATTGATTCAGTTTTCAAGCGTTTTGATTTCCTTTCAACCCGGTTTTCTCGTGTGGCTTTCCCGGGTTTTTTAGGTAATGATTATTATAATATTTTAATCGGGATTTCGACGGGTTTATCTCGGATTAGGCCGTGATTTGTGCTTCGGATCAGTTTACCGATTTCTACCGATTTTCAAGCAGTTTCTCGATAAAGCATGTTCTACTTATATAGATGGCCAAAAAGCATTTTGGTACCCTGTAGTTTCATGGTTTTGCAGTTTAGTACCACGTAGTTTAAAAATAGCAAAACAATACTCCAAGTTACCAAACTGTGCAATTTATTACCAACCGGCTAACTCCGTTAGTCCATTTGACAGAAAATAAATTTTTTATTATTTTTGACCGGATTTAATTGATTTTGACCATGTTTTAGCTGATGTGGCCATTTTTTAGCTGATGTGGCAATGCTTGTGAGAGATAAAGGGGACTGGGGGGCTGGAGACGGCGTTGGTCACCGCTCGGCCGCCAGCCAACGTTCGGGAACATGGCAAAGCCTCGACCTCGCCGGATGCAGCGCAACCATCCGCCTCTGGGTCCCCATCCGACGCCGCCCTGGCCGCCTCGTCCTCTCCCTTAGACCTTGTCCTCTCCCTGTTAAAGCCTTAGACCTCGTCCTCTCCCTCTCATTCCTCCGCCGCGACCTTAGCCCCGTCACCCTCGACATCGCCGGATGCGGCGCAACCATCCACCTCTGGGTGGAGCCGAGGTGACATCCATGTTTTGGATCCGGCTTCAAGTGGCTTCAAGCAGCTCTTCTTCGTTGGAGCAGCATCTGGGCGGTGGCTTTATGTCGACGGGGTCCTTCTCGGGAAATCCAAGAGCGATGACCCCTTCACGTCGGAGGCGTTGAACAGGGAAAACAGAGAACTTTTGGGTGGAGTCGAGGTGACATCCATGTTTTGGGAGATGGGTTGGCGCCTCTTCGAGTGGGGATGGGTTCTAGGCGGTGGTGGCCACCGCCGGAAGTTGCTGCGCCGCTCGTCGATGTAGCTCTCTAGGACGAATGACTCCTGCTCTTCTCTCAGGAGCTCCCTGAGATGCCTTCCCGCCATTGTTACTATAGTATAACACAGCTGGAAGAAATGTAGCAACGATCAGAATAGCACCAACTTTAGCTCGTCGTTTATGGCGCCAGAAACAGAGAGAGGGTTAAAGAGAAACCAGGAGAAGAGAGAGGGGAAGGTGGAAGCCTCGAAGTGCTTGAAGCCACTTGAAGCCGGATCCGCGACGAGGAAAAGAGTCGTCGCCCAATTCCGTGATCCGCGACGAGGAAGAGAGCCGCTTGAACCCGGAGAGAGATGCGCCGGTTCCTCCTCTCTCCTCTCTCCTCTATGACATCAGATGGAGACCCAGAGGCGGATGGTTGTGTCGCATCCGGCGAGGTCGAGGGCGAGCCATGGATGAGTACAAGGGGGAGGCGGCCAGGGCGGCGTCAGATGGGGACCCAGAGGCGGATGGCTGCACCGCATCCGGCGAGGTCGAGGGTGACGGGGCTAAGGCCGCGGCGGAGGAATGAGAGGAAGAGGTCGAGGTCTAAGGCTTTAATAGGGAGAGGACGAGGTCTTGGGGGAGGCGGCCAGGGCGGCGTCGGATGGGGAACCAGAGGTGGATGGTTGCGCCGCATCCGGCGAGGTCGAGGCTTTGCCATGTTCCCGGACGTCGGCCGGCGGCCGAGCGGTGACCAACGCCGTCTCCGGCCCCCCAGTCCCCTTTCTCTCTCACAAGCATTGCCACATTAGCTAAAACATGGTCAAAATCGATTAAATCCGGTCAAAAATAATAAAAAATTAATTTTCCGTCAAATGGACTAACGGAGTTAGCCGGTTGGTACTAAACTGCACAGTTTGGTTACTTGGAGTATTGTTTTGCTATTTTTAAACTACGTGGTACTAAACTGCAAAACCATGAAACTACAGGGTACCAAAGTGCTTTTTGGCCTATATAGATATAGTTTGTGTTTGCTTATCACTTTATGGGTAACTAGGAGGGTGATGACTTCTGGGAATTTTTAGTATAAATGGGCCGAAAGTGTACCCTGCATGCTTAGTATAGATTTATTGCTTTGATTAATAGCCCCGCTGATAGCCGGCGTGCGCCGGGGGCATAATCCGTTGTACTGGTAGATTATAAATCTTGTTGTGTGGTTTGGCCGGGGTTGTATCCCCTTGTAGCAAATTTCAGTTGACGGCTATAGACGCTGTTGTAATGCCGAAATTGGCTTGATTGTTGTTGTTGTTGTTGTTGTTTAGTTGTTGGCCAGTTATCTACGGGATAACTGTGGAACCTTAGACTGTCAGGTGCCGGAGAGCACTGAAGACTATTGTATATCTGTGTTATCATTATCACTTCGTTCTAATAGTTGTATTGTAAGTATAGTTTATCTGTATTTGAGACCCTTGCTATGCTCACCCCTTTGGCTTGCTTCAGGCTATGCCCAACCTTGTATAGTTGATGACATCTTGTTACATGCTTATCTTATATCTCTTTATCTGTGCATGAGCATTGCATGCATCTTGTTTGCATTAGAGCATAAGGTTAGGACGTGGGTGAATAGTGTCTTCACCGATCCGAGGCTCTCTGGGTAGCTCGGATCTACCTCTAGGACCGTGGCTGGGTAGCAAGGACTAGGGCGTGATTATAATGCTAAATCTCTGTATTCTTGAGGATGGGTTTAGTTGGCTACTATATGTTGTTTGAGGTGTAGAGGTCGCCTAGAGTTCTAGTCTCATGCTTGGTATTTGTGTTAAGGGAAGTTACATGGTGCCCTAGGTCCTACCCCTTGTTATTCAGCGCTAGAAGTTTGGTTGTTGAGAGGGACGGCTATTGATAGTTGAGGTCACAGACCGCGTGCCCTGCGGTAGGCGGTGGACGTGACGTGAGTTTCCCTTAGAGATGAGACAGAACCCGGGATTTTGTGGTTCCCCTTTTCCTGTGTGACGTAGAGAAGAGTAGAACCATACTGAGCTTTGTTGCTCACTCCTACCCGAACTGCGTTTGCAGGTGCAGGCGTCACTCTTCCTCAGTGGTTCTAGCTAGATCAGATCTTGGCGGCACGTCGACTTCTGGAGGCGTTTGAGGTCTCAGAGGGATAGATGTACATTTTGGCAGCTTTTTGTTTGTAGTTACCTTTGAGGATGATGTACTTAACGTTTAATATATGAAATCTTGTTCCCTCTTTTAATTAAGTTTTATTTCCGCAATGTAATATTTAGTTTTACCATTATGCCCATGGAAGTCTTTAAGTTCAAATTATTTTCGCTTTGTGTATTGTCGCGCCATGTCAGATGTAAATAATGTAGGTTTTCCCCTCATGTCCCGTCCGGATGGGTTTTCTGGGCCGGGGCGTGACAACACATGTTGGCTGTCGCGCCCCGACCCGCAGAGCGCACCCGGGCAGGGACCACGAGGGGGAAAACCTACACCTACTAGCTTCAACTGGCGGAAACAGTTGAGGCTAAACAGATCAGCTGGCGGAAACAACTGATCAGCACAGAGAAAGGGCGAAAGCAAGCTTAACAACAACATCTATTATAAAAACATATAATAGAGTACAGGGTCCTAGAACAACAGTTCTACAAAAGAAGAGTACAAGGACAACTGTCCACAAAAGAACAACACCCACTGGGGTCTCCACGAATGCACAACAGAAGCCCTCCTGACCCTCAGACATAGTCAGGAGCCGGCGCGCTGCCACGGGACGACCGAGGAGGTAACACTGGGACAGAGCGGCCACCTGCACCTGCAACAAATACAGTCCAGGTAGGCATGAGCAACAGCTCAGCAGGGTCCTACTCTACAACTCCCACAAGCAAGGGTAAAGCAACCGGACACACTCTGATGCCAAGTTCCGAGGCTTGCAAAGGACCCCATAAACCCCGTCAATAACCCGAAGGGTTTATGTCCTAGGTGCGTATCTCCGATAACGCCACTGCTCAGGGGTGGCCCACTCCGATAAGATAAACCCTGACGCAGGGTGGACACGACGCAACCAATAGGACACCCTTCTCCAAGCGGGATCTCCGCACTTGGCGGAACAACCGAGGTTGAGACTACCATCTCTCGGTACTCTAAACAGCAGAGCCAACACAACCCAACCTACCCTAGCATGCCTAATGCACAGGAAAACAGGGCAGGATAAATATGATAAAGCTGTAAACAACCAACACAGCAAGGGCACACCTTAGGCTCATTTATACTAAACACTCCCGAGGGTCATGACTCCCTCGGTTCACTACAAAGCGGTAAGGGCATACCGTCAGCCCATTTATTCTACACACCCCGAGAGGCATCACCCTCTCGGTTCAACCACAAGGCGATGAGCATTCATGCATGATCCATAACAGGACAAGCCCCGAGGGCAAAACCGTTAAAACCACTTGCATGCGAAGCCCCGCGGGCAAAACAGCATTTAAACAAGTAAAAACCCTCCCTGCCTCAAAGGGGATCGATCTCATGCAACAATGAGATCGATCTTCTCTGAGTTAAGAAGCAACCACACCGGTCCTCCAACGGGATCGATCTCCACCCATATGGAGATCGATGTGGATCGACCCAAGAAGCACCTCAGCCGGCCACCAAGAGATCGATCTCCTTCTCAGGGGAGATTGATCCCGCTCGGGCGGGCATGCCACCCCCAAAGGGATCGATCCCAAGCCACATGGGATCGATCCGAATGGGTTCACCGGCGGCCGGACGGCGAAGAAAAATACCGCCGGAAACCGCAACCATTGCTCACCAAACTTGATGGGCTGGTAGATCCAAACACCACGAAGCTACTCATGGCTTCAAAAGAGGAAAGCATCAACTACACAAGAAGATCTAAGGAAAACAAAACCGGATCTCAAACCCATAAAGCAATCGGAGTCTTAGAGGAAGAACCCTACCTCTACAACGCAGCTTCGATCCACAAGGCCTAGCCTAGGATCTTCCTCGCCTCGCCACGAACCCAACGAGCCTTCAAGCTCCACGAAAGGTGGCCGGAGGAGGAAGAACGGCGAAGAAAAGCTCAGCCGGCCAAGGGAAAGAAACAGAGCTCGGGGAAAGAAGGAAGAAGAAGAGAAAGAAAAGAAGAAGGGAAGAAGGGGATAAGGCCGGGAAAAGCCGGAGAAGGCGGGGAAAAGCTGGGGGAGGGGAGGGAAAGTCTTCCCTCCCCTGACAGGGGAAGTGACGGCCATCGCCGTGGCCGTCCTTCGAACCCAGCCGACAACGACTTTCAGGGCAAGTGAGATCGATCTTCTTCGCATGCGGGATCGATCCGGCTAGCACTAGGGATCGATCTCCCTTGACAAAGAGATCGATCTCCTATGCCCAGAAAGGCAAACTTGGGCTGAAAAACAGGCCCAAGCCCAGAACTTCCGACCCCGGGTCCACCTAACCTTTCTAGTCAAACACAAGCATCAACCACGGTGTGTGTGTGTACACAAGGCGTGAAACGACCTACGAGGCGTAATTTCCCAAATTACCCCTAATGGTCAACACGAGCCACAGGAATGGAGAGACGGGTCCTTACATCGGCCATCCATGATTGCCATGTAAGGTTGGCTGATTGCCAATGCTACCTAGGGTTGGCTATATATCATGACTCATCTTTATATATATATATATACACTAGTTATGCCCCTGCCACCTGGCAGGGTAACCACCAACCCCACTCCAATAACCACCCAATAATTCCCTCCCACTAAACCCTCATCAACCTAGGATTATCATGCCACATAGGCTCCACCTAGGACGTTCTCCCGCCACATAGGACAACAAAAGTTTCACTTATAACCATAGCCTCTTATAAGGATGAAATATGTATATATATATATATATATATATATATATATATATATATATATATATATATATGTTTATATATATGTTTATACGTATGTATATGTGTCTATGTATATAAATGTGTATATGTATACATGTTAATGTGCGTATGTGTATTTATGTATGTGTATGTGTATGTGTATATGTATATGTAAATGTATTCGTGCACGCGCACACACACGCATGATAGATGCACATATATTTATGCATGTGTATGTATATGTATGTATATGCACATACATAAGTAAAATCATGTATATGTGTATGTATGTGTACATACATAAGTAAATATGTATATATATATATATTTTTATTCATAATGTATGGATGTGGTTATGTGTATTTGTGTATATATATTACTAGTACTCACCTGTGCCCCTGGCATAGTTTTTAATTATTATTAATATAAAATTTTAACAAACTCCGTGTAGTTTGTCTGGTTAGACGGCTGTGTTGACCCGTAGGTGGTCCAGGGTTCGAAGGTTGGTCATAGCTTTTTGTTCACTGCCACCATAAAACATAGCCAATAAAATATAAAAATAAAAAATATTATAAGTCTAACTTAGGGTATATAAAATAAATATAAATATAAATATAAGTCTTTGCATATTGCATAAGATAATATTAATAGAACTTAGGTTGATATGAATTATTGCAAGTTTATATAAAGCAAACTTAGAGAATATATATAAAGAAACTTAGGGGATATGAATTAATGCAGGTTAACCGTTATTGCTCCTTATAAGGTTGATGTAAAATATATATCTATGTATGTATGTCTATCCATGTGACCAATCTCAAGAAAGGCATATTGAAATTATACAAATATAGCGTAAATCTATGTTACCACGTCAGCTCGGCTAAAAAGCCAACCCCATGTGAGATTGGCTAATGGGGTTGGCTAAATATCACGGTACATTAAATAGAAAAGGGAGCAACTAGGGAGTATATTCCTCCCCAACGTGAGTCAGAGGAAATGGGGTCCTCTCATCCTCTACAAGGAACTCTCTCTCCAATATCCTAGTTTTCAATTACAGGGGATAAACGCATCATCGTAAACCCATTTGTTGTTGTAGTGTGTCAAACACACATGTAGACAAATGTTGGAGTGTCTTTCTTAGTATAGAAACTTACATATGAACTAAATCACAGAACTTAGTTGTTGTCTGTGAGTATCTTTGATCCACTTTATGTGAAATTAGGTGATCACGTTATGAGAACAATGATCCGCAATCCATGGCACAAAATTTCTCTTCAAGTTCTTTGATCGATCTCTGTCTGTCTCTCTCTATAAGAGTATCGCTTCTCATCACTTTTGTTTAAAAAAAAAAACGGTCTGACAATATATTGAACCGTTCGTATGGGATCTTTTCACATACTAATTGGTAGTTTTAGGGAACTGTTTAGATAACCATATCTGAACTGATCATGGGTTATAAATTAGTCTAATTGGGTCTAGATCATCACAGGCGACCCAACCTGATTATTAACCAACATGTCCCACTCGACGATGATGAGCTGGATTTATCTAGTAGTGTAGATAGAAACTTAGATTTTTCAAGAACCCATTGAAACTGAAAAATGAGCCGTTCTACTGAAAGCACACAAGTAATGGGAGCTCAAATATAAAAACCGATTAAGATCATAAAAAAGACATCAACCATAAAGAAAGGAAAAAATTGATTGAATGATCAGCTGGACCCAATTAGACTAATTTATAACCCATGATCAGTTTAGATGTGGTTATCTAAACGGTTCCCTAAAACTACCGATTAATACGTGAAAAGATCATGCACGAACGGTTCAATATAATGTCTTCTTGTCATACGTTTTTTTTTTTGAACCAAAAATGATGAGAAGAGATACACTTAGAGAGAGAGATTGACAAGGATCGATGAGCAAACTTGAAGAGGAATTTTGTGCCGTGAATTACGAATCATCGTTCTCATAATGTGATCACCTGATTTCACATAAAGCGAATCAAAGACCCTCACAGACGAACAAGTTCTGTGATTTAGTTCTTATCTAAGTTTTCTATATTGGTAATAGAGCAAGATGATTTGTTTTCGTGAAAACATATTCATAAGTATTTTTTCTCTACCCTCATTGGAAACTTCCCCATCTGAATTGAGAGATCACAATGTTGACTGCTTGGTGATACTCGGCAACTGATTGAGAGAAGTTTCGGATCCTAAAGTTTTTTGGATTTGAAGCAGAGTGATATAAGTACACGCATGTTTAATTAGGATTAAATTGAATTCTTATAGATAATATCCAATAAGACTGTAAGTGATTTGCATCCAATATGTTATACTAAGTCAATCGGATGGGTTTCCTTGAGATGATAATGATCAGTTGCAATCACTTTTAAGTCCATGCTAAACATTGGATGCTAATCTAATCTCTGGTTTGTTCTAACGTTCGATGCTTGGATAGATCGCTGTCGATAAGATGCGAATATGCGATGGTTCGCTCCAAGCAAACGGCCGCGTTCTGAAGCCACGCGAGAAAAAACTGGTTGCCGTTCCAATGTTAGAACGCAGCACACACTTTTATTATTATTATTTCAAGCCATACTGTGATTGGAATCTACATGAGTTATGTTTCCAGCATGCGAGATTAGAATCAGCATGTGGTAGACTCCACTATTGTAATATATTTAATGTCTCCGTCATGTTATGTGTCATGCTGCCACTTTTGTCATGCTATATTTTTTTTATAGCAGATCGCTGCCGTGCTTTAATATATATATATATATATATATATATATTAATCTTATAAGGAGCAATAACGGTTAAACCTGCATTAATTCATATCTTCTAAGTTTCTTTATATATATTCCATAAGTTTGTTTTATAGGCTTAAATATGCGTTTCATCCCTGAGGTTTCTGACAAGTTTTTATTAAGTCCCTGTGCTTTAAAAATTCCGGATTGAATCCCTAAATTTTTGTAAACCGGTTTAATCTGGTCCTTCCGTCCATGCACCAACTATCGGTTTAATCTGGTCCTCCGTCGGCGATGGATTCGACGCCTTTGGCCACATCGGAGGGAGGAGACGCAGGGGAAGGGGAGGTGGAGGAGGCACTGCTATGCCACATCGTCACTAGTAAATTAAAATTGGCCCGATTTGACCGGTTTGTGATCTGGTTCGGTCGAGCCGTCATTAGACCGATAGACGGTGCATGTACGGAAGGACCAAATTAAACCGGTTCACAAAAACTTAGGGATTCAATCGGGAATTTTTAAAGTATAGGGATAGACAGTGCATGGACGGAAGGACCAGATTAAACCGGTTCAAAAAAACTTAGGGATTCAATCGGGAGTTTTTACAGTATAGGGACTTAATAAAAACTTGTCAGAAACCTCATGGACGAAACGCATATTTAACCCCTGTTTTATATAAACAGGCATTAATTCAAATCAACATAAGTTCTATTAATATTATCTTATTATGCGACTTATATATTATATATACCCTAAGTTAGACTTATAATATTTTTATATTTTATTAGCTATGTTTTATGATGGCAGTGAACAAAAAGCTACGACCAACCTTCGAACCCTAGACCACCTACGGGTCAACACAGCCGTCTAACCAGACAAATTACAAGGAGTTTGTTAAAATTTTATATTAGTAATAACTAAAAACTGTGTCAGGGGCACAGGTGAATACTAGTATATATATAGGGATTACCCACATAGAACTAGATCTCTAGAGTTGTAGAGAGAACCGTGATCCTCATCGTCCATTCCCATCCGACGATCAAGATCAAATCCCCCTTATTAACTAGCATTACGTTTCCCTCATCCTATTCGATTGGAGGTGTGCTGGATCCGGGGAAGTGGAGGGAGCTCGGAGTCAGGGTTGGCGGTGATGGAGAGATCGTCAGGCGGTGTTGGGGAGGGTCGTGGCGTCGTCGGAGAGGAGAGGGAATGCCGCAAGGGAAGATGGGGCGGCGGAGTGGAGAGGGATGAGGCTGTGGTCGGCCGTGCGTCTTCACCAGGGAAGGTGGGAGTGGGATGCGGGGGTCTGCTAGAGTTGGAGCTTCTTGTCTGCTATTCTTCGGCTCCGTCGCTGGGATCCACACGACGGGACGATGCTCATCCGTATCCACTCCCACTGCCTCACCCTTTTCCCCTACTCCTCCAATCACGCCGCTGGCTCCAATGCCCATGCCCTTGCGCTCTCCGCCAAGCTCTGTAACCCCACCCCTTGCCTCCGACTCCGGCTCGATCTCTCCATTTGCCATCGCCGACGACACCGTGTGTCACGCCCCGACCCAGAAAACCCATCCAGATCGAGGTGTGAGCCACCTAAACCTGTTTACATCATCAATAGGCGCAAAAATATATAACTGTTATGAATTTAAATAATTTAGTCCTCATGTTCATAAAAAAATTCGCAGAATCTCCTTTATAATTTATAGCACAAGAGCATGTATATTTCATAATTTTACAACTTCAACATCATTACATTAAAGAATATTGCAACATCTCTTAATTACAACTGAATTAATAATCATACAATTCTGTTCTTGGATACATCATATTATACATCAATTTATACATCATTGATTAAAACTATAAATTAACTGTAGAAGAACTCCTCGAAGCTCCAAGTCCTCGATCACCTCGGAATATAGCGCCATCTTCTAGAAGAACACCTGAAAGAAGGAATTGCATCGACCTGCATCGCCGATGCAGCTCAGGTAGGGTGAGCAATAATGCCCAGTAAGGTTCTATTCTACGTTACACTCAAGGAAGGTGAAACCACAACAGTATTGTCCTTCATCCCAAGTCTAAGGTGTCACTGGAAGCATCACACCTCATCGATCCAGAATGGGCCCCTAGATAGGGTCACCCTCACCCAAGCGGCGAAACAAGGAGGACGGCCAACATGAGCCCGGACCCAAGGTCGGTGCATCGCCGCTGCACTCACCGTCGGAACTCTCACCGTACACCACCCCTTGTACGGGGATATACGTCATGGACATCGACATCCACACTTAGGCCCTTGGGACAAACAGACAATACGACCTCTGTTCCTCAATAACAATAGAATATTCAAGTCCGACTACCTGATAATCCTCGAATGATATCAAACATAATCATTGATGACAATCACGTCCTAATCCTCGACTAACCAAAGCCCGGTCCTAGGGCTAGATCCGGGCTACCCGAGAACCCCGGATCGATGATCGAATCCATCGCCTACCACCTAGCCTTAATGCTTCTAATGCATACAACATGCATGAGCCTATTCAAGCAACTAGGCCTAGGTGTCTCTACAAGTTAAATCTTCACTCAATTGTCCAACAGGTTATAATATAGCTATAGAGTAGATTTAGCATTAAAGAATATTTTTCCAAACCATGCGTAATATCATTCCACACACAGGGCACACCTTCGGCCCACTCATTCTAAATATTCCCAAGGGCATCACTCCCTTGGTTAACCCACAAATAACATATAAACGGCCGCACAGCCGGCCCTAGGCTTGAACACGATAGAAGAATATACCATTATGTAATTAACATCAAAATTATAAGAATTGAATGGAGAACGAAAATATGGCACTACTGAACATAAATTAGCGGTAAGGACAGAGTCCATAACAAAACTTGGCATAGGACTAAATCGAGGGCCTACATCTAAGTCGAACAATTATACATGATCAGTTTCACAGAAATAAAGTCGACATCATATCAACTAGAAGGACCGAAGAAGAAAAGTACAGAACCTACAATACGAACATTGCTATCCATGACCTAACTATCCATGACCTAACAGCTCATGTAACTCCACAAACAAGCAATATAAGCAACACGTATCGGTACAACACTTCATAGAGAATCAATCAAATGAAATCTGCGAATGAATTGGTATTAGGGGTGGCAATTTGACCCGTAACCCGCGAACCCGACCCGACCCAACCTGATTTTCGCGGGTTTGGGTTTGGGGTTTTCGGGTACGGGTCGAAAACGGGTCGACCCGCCGCTGACCCGTTACTGTGCGGGTCGGGTTCGGGTTTAGGAGACTAACCCGTATAACCCGTGACCCGTGACCCGAACCCGACCCGTAACCCATTAACAACCCGTTTGACCCGTTTGTCATCCATATATAAATTTTCTAAAAACCTAACAGGCCAAACCCTAACCCTTCCCTACTCACCGCCGCCTCACCTACCAGGCTACCCCATCCCCAGGTCCCCAGCGAAAGCTGTGAAACCCTCTCCTCTCTCGGACTCTCCAGGCCCATCTCCCACTCTCCTGGCCTCCCTACTCCACAACGCCGCCGCCTGGCTTCCTTGGCCTAACGGCCCTAACCCAATGAATCCCCCTCTGGCCCTCCCTCTCCCGCCGCCTCACCTACCCTAGCGAAACCCCCTCCCCGTCTCCCACTCTCCTAGTCTCCCTACTCCACAACGCCGCCGCCTGGCTACCTTGGCCTAACCCAGTGAATCCCCCTCCGGCCCTCCCTCTCCCACCTCCTCACCTACCCTAGCGAAACCCCCTCCCCCTCCCCGTCTCCCACTCTCCTGGTCTCTCTACTCCACAACGTCGCCGCCCTGCCGCGTTGAAGGGGAAGGCTCTGCTTCCTCTTCCCTCGAACCGTGCCAGGTTTGCCCTCCTTTTTGCTAGCTATAATCCTCTTGTATAATATATTTCTTCCTTAGTGTTCGACGGCTGTTTTCATGAGAAATCATTCTTCTTCAACGCTTTTTTTTTCCTCTACAGATCCATTTTTTTCATGAGAAATGAGTTTTTGTGGGTTTTTGTCCTTTGCTGTGGATTTTTTTGGGTTTCATGTTTTATTTTTTGTCAATGAGTTTTGGGTTTTGATGCTAATAGTTGCGAAACCCCCTCCGGGCCCTCCCTCTCCCCATCTCCCACTCTCCTGGTATACCCGTGACTGCACTAGACATAGCAGTTACTGGATAATTGTTCAGAGAAGATACTATGGCAGATGTTCCGTCATTATTAGAACTGGGACTCCTCGGAGAAGATACTCCTGCAGATGTTCCCTCATTATTAGAACTAGGACTCCTCCGAAACTGAACTCCGTGATCGTAGTTTTCATTGGTAACTATTTCTGAACTATTTTTATGCTGACCATTGCCACCATCAGAAAGGGGCGTATTAAGTGATTGAGTTTCACCAATTCCGAAATCATCTTCACTTTCTGAAGAGTCAATCTCAATAATGTCCATATCTGGGGACACTAAGAATATACACTGTCTCTTGTAATAAGCTTTGGAAAAACTTCAGTGGTTGGTTTCCCAACCTGCCAACAGTAAACACTGCAAAACTATTTGCAAAGGCATTGTAAGTCCTAAATCTGCACTGTCAATCCTGTGACAGCAAAAGAGAGATCAAACTCAAATGATTATATCTTACCTGCATGAACTGAAGAAGACTGGAAAAAGGCATGCAGATCCATTACCTCAGACCATTGGTCTAAAATGATTAGTTTACTAATAAATTTCAAGCATGCTACTGCTCAACCGAACAAATTATCGTTCAAGGTGTACTTATATTGTTTTTTTTTTGAAGATTGCAGATGGATGTTGCTGAGGTTGTTAGCGTTGAGGTAAATGAGAATAAACTGCCTCAAGAATCTGTGACGGCTGACAATGACAAGGGTGGTAAGAAAAAAAGAAAACTTACTTCAAGAGTTTGGAGTTATTTTGATATGTTGCCTGTGGGTCCTGATGAAAAGGAAAGGTGCAAGTGTAAGAAATGTGGCATTATATATATAGCTTCTGCTTCCCATGGGACTGGTAATATGATACGTCACATTTCTATTTGTCCACAAAATGACACTCGTGATATAAGTCAAATGCTTTTGTCCCAATCTGAAGGATCTATGTCTGTGAGATCCTGCAAAATAGATAATGGTATTTTCCGTGAGCTGATGACTAAGGCAATTATTATGCATGACTTGCCATTTAGTTTTGTCGAGTATGAGGGGATTAGAGATGTGTTAAGATATATCCATCCAGATATTCAACTAATCACTAGGAATACTTGCAAGGCTGATGTTCTGAAGTTGTATAAGATGGAAAAAGCAAAAATAGCAAGCATATTGCACTCTATTCCCAGAAGGATTAGTTTGACATCTGATTTGTGGACTTCTATAGCAACAGATGGCTATCTTTCTCTTACTGCTCATTTTGTTGATAATGATTGGCAATTACAAAAGAGAATCATTGGATTTTGCTTTATGCCTCCTCCACATAATGTTGCTGGCTTATCTGAGAAAATATTCACTTTGTTGGTCGAGTGGGGAATCGTTGGAAAATTATTTTCTATTACTTTGGATAATGCTTCCGTGAATCTTTCTTTTGTGGAGATGTTGAAAAGAAAACTTTTGTTGAATGAAGCCCTTCTATGTGATGGTGAATTCTTTCATAGTCGCTGTTGTGCACATATTCTCAACTTGATTGTTCAAGAAGGATTGAAAGAAATTGATGAATCTATACAAAAGATTCGTGAGACTGTCAAGTATATCAAAGGCTCTCAAGCTAGAAAGCAAAAGTTTTTGGATTGTGTGAAACATGTTTCATTACAATCCAAAAAAGGGTTACGCCAAGATGTTCCTACAAGGTGGAACTCTACGTACCTTATGCTTGAGAGTGCCATATTTTATAAACGTGCACTACTTCATTTGGAACTCAGTGATTCTAATTACAAGTACTACCCATCACAAGAAGAGTGGGATAAGATAGAGAGAATTTGCAAACTTTTAGCTGTTTTCTATAGTGTCACTTGCATGTTTTCTGGTTCCAAGTATCCCACGGCAAATTTGTACTTTCCTCTAGTTTTTCTCATTCAAGTTACTTTGATCAAAGGGAAGGATGATCATGACATTTTTGTGCGTAGAATGGCTACACAAATGTTCACTAAGTTTGAAAAGTATTGGTCAGATTATAGCTTGATTCTTTCTATAGCATGTGTATTGGATCCTCGGTACAAGATTCAGTTTGTGGATTTCTGTTATCGGAAGTTATATGGCAGCAATTCATTTGAAATGACTGAAGTTCGGGATAAATTGTTTTCCCTCTTCGATACATATATGCGTGCTTATGGTAGAAGAGCACCTCCTTCAAGTGGGTCAGCTGTAACCCAAGAGGCTTCTTCTTCTGCTAATAGTCAAAACTTTTTGTATTTTCAGGAGTGTGAAGGTCTTTGGAAGGTATGTTTGTTTGCTTGCTGATTTTAATGTATGCGTAGATTTGTATTATGTTTGTTTGCTGATTTTAAACTCCTATATAATGTAGGAGTTTGATACTGAACGAACTAAGGATTTTCTATCTATTGCTCAAAAGTCTCAATTAGAACTTTATCTTGATGAGCCAATAATAGATAGAAAGGAAGATATTGATGTTCTTAACTTTTGGAAAGGTAATCAATGTCGTTATCCTGAACTCTCGCTCATGGCTTGTGATATCTTGTCTATACCCGTCTCCACGGTTGCATCTGAATCGGCTTTCAGTGGTGGTGGTAGAGTATTAGATCAATATCGTAGTGTTCTTAAGCCTGAGATAGCTGAAGCTTTAGTTTGCACACGTGATTGGTTGTATGGTAACAAAGGTAAGCTAGTAGTAGTAGTGGATTATTGAAGTAACTTTATTTCTGAATTATGTTTCATAACTCATCTCTATATATTATGCAGAGTCTTTGACTTCTCTAAATGATCTTACTGAGGATGTGTTGTGTTTAAATATCAGCAATGATGTGTGTTTAAATATCAGCAATGATGAACATGAATCGGGACAAGGCTCCACTGCTACTTAGAGTATGTATTTTTCAGTTATGAATTTATTGTTAGCAATGATCTTACTTGTAATGAATTTATTGTTAACAATGAATTTATTGTTCAGTTGGCCTCCTTGTAATACTGTAGGCAATTCTGCATACAAGGCATTTTTCTCATTATTATTGACCAATTAAAAGGATATTGTGTTCACGTTAATTAAATAAAAATCTATTTACCTGACATTGTTACTTTTTTTTCCCTTTTAGCAATAACATCCTAATTTGTAATATTGTTTTACTAGATATAGAATGTTATCCTTTTAGGGTGTACGCCTTTGCACAGTTGCACGGGGCTACAATAAGAGGCAATTTGGAAGTGTGCACCTTGCTTGTACACAGGAAATAAGAAGGAATTGAATGTGAAAGATAAATCTGAATTTATTTTGAGAAAACAAACCGCATTAAAGGTTTGATTCATTTTTTCCCTTATGAGCTCTATCTATATTTATCTCATATGGGACACATGTAGTCCTTTGACCTTCCTTTCATTTGATTTTGCGAAGTTACAAGGGTTTCAGGCTCTAAAGATAGATTGCTAAGACTAGCTAGCTTGTTATATACTTATATGTTAAACTGGCACCTTCATCCAGTGTAACTCCACCTATCTCACATTACAATCATGCACCTTAATACAATTTAATTTCTTAGTATAATGATGTGGCATCGTTTTGTGCTTTTGTTAGAAAAATTGCTTGAAGTTAAACTCCTTTGCTGGTAATCATACAAAGGCTTTAGATGTCTAATTCCATGATCCCTATTTGCAGGTTGCTCTGTTTGTCTATAAGTTTCGCTTGGTAATCATAATGAAAGGAGGGTTTTCAACTTTTCATGGACTATTTTGAAACATTGATTTGGATGAGGAAGAGGACTTGGTTCTGTTGTTGGAATGTAATCCCAAACTTTGGCTAACTTTATCTGTGCTTGACTAGTGTTTAAAGTTTTTAACTGTGTTGAGCAAGTGTTAAGTAGTCATGGAATGATGTATAAGTGTTTAACTGTGTTGTATTTCCAGTTAGCTTTCTCTTATTTTAGCCTTTTAGGTTGTAATTTTATTGTTTTTGTTAAGTTTTTGTTTGATTTAGTTAGGGATGTTTTGATTTAAAATTTTGAATAGGTTAATCTGAGCCAAACCCGACCCGACCCGACCCGTTTAATAAACGGGTTGGCCGGGTCGGGTCGGGTTGACCCGTTTAAAAACAGGTCGGGTTTGGGTTGAAGAACCGGACCCGTTTAATAAACGGGTCGGGTTCGGGTTGGGCATTTTGGTCGAGATAGTGGGTCTCGACCCGACCCGAACCCGACCCGTGACCCGAAATTGCCACCCCTGATTGGTATGCATGTTATAAATGTCAACATAGCATCACCAACCAAAAAGGGAAGTCACCAGCAAACACTCGGCCAATCAATGAGAGTGGAGAAGGACCGGGGAAGAAACCCTCAAGGAATACAAGGCAGCAAGGGAAGACACAGGGAAAATGCAGCAAAAATCGGAGATTGAAGCAGACATTCATAGAAGGGAATGAACATCAACTACAATCATTAAATCTAAGCCACAGATGTAAGAAAGGGGAAGAATATCACAAGAGAACCACAATTCCAACAGCAAGACAGGGATCCAAACCGCCGCAACAAGAGAGGAGAAGAAAGCAACATGAGATCCTAATCGAAAATGCATCTCAAAGGAATGGCAGAGAGGGGAGAAGAGACTCTCATCAAATCTGGCTACCATCGGAGAATACCACCAAACAAGCAGGGGAAGCAGAGAGCACCATGCAGCTAGGAGACAGAGGGAATGCGTACAGGGGAGAGGGAGACCACATCCATGAATACCAACAAGCCATGGAAATAGAGTAGATGCATAAATCCCTAGCCGCGACATCGATATCCACCAAAAACCAGAGAGGAGAGTAAGAAAATCTCATAATCTCGTCACAATCAATCACTAATCCATATAACCAAACAATAGTAGCAATGAGAAGAGAAGAACATCAACAAGAGGCTACGGAACCAAAACAGAGCATCAAAAATCCTAAGCTGAGCTTAGAGTAGATCCCCTACCTCTGGATTGCGCGAGAGCTCCTCCTCCAGTCGTCGATGTCGTTGTCGTCGGTTCCACAGGTCACAGCCATCCTCCCTCTCTTCCGGTCGCGAGCATCGCCTCCAATCGCCGTAGCCAAGTTGTTCGCAATCCTCCTCCTCTGGTTGTGATCGCTAGCTACTCCTCTCCCGTCGTCGTCGTCGATGTCCGCCTAGCTCTCCGTCGTGGTCACCGTAGCCAAGACCTCTGAGCTCGCCGTCGATGCCACCCTCTCTCTCTAGTTTTCTCTCTCTCTTGTCACGATCCGGGTGCCCTAACGAGAGATGGGTTAAGTGGAGGCTTAAGTACTAATGGCTTAAGATTAGATCCTGACCGTCTGATCGGCCAGATCTGATCCCATAAGCTCAAACCTTGATCTAATCAAGATCCTCCGATCTAGGGTTCCCTTGATGATCTAATCAAGCACATACATCACCACGTGACCGTGTGTGCACAACGCGTGTGTGAAACCAACTCTGTCAAGGGTAGTTTATCAAATTACCCCCGGAGATGCAACGATCAAAGGAGATCGCGAAGCAAGGCCAACCGAGCCAAACCCTCGACTGGCGCGGTCGGACCGGGTTGGAGGTACGGGTCCTCACACCGTGGGCGAATCCTATTCTCCTGTGAGGTGTCATCATCGCGCGATGGAGACGATGAGGACAAACAATTCATCAAGGTGTCCCTCCTCGAAACAGGTCCCGTTTGTTATGCCTTTCTTTTGCTTTAAATGGATAATAATTGGTTGTTTAATTTATTGGTGGATCTTGGATACGGATGGATTTGTTATAGTTTCTATCGGACATCGATTGCTGATCTTGATTGAGAACATTGTAAACGTCCTGGTGAAGCTCCAACTCCAACAGACCCCCGTATCCCACTCCCACCTTCCATGGTGCAAACGTGCGGTCAACCGTAGCCTCATCCCTCTCCAACTCCACCGACGCGCAGCCACCCGCGGCTCCTCCTCTCCGCCCCTTCACCGTTTTGACCTACCGAGGCCCCCCTTCACCGCCGATGACCTCTCCCGATGCCGGTGACCTCCATCTGAGTTCGACCGTCACCGAGACCCTCCGCCTCCTCGAAACAGGTCCCGCACTCCGCCGCCCCATCTTCCCCTTGATCGCTCACAAACGTTGTCGTTAAAACGTTGCAAACTCAATCAAATATAAATTTATAATCCTTAATCAATCACCAAACTACTAGGTAGATATAGCGGTGAAGTCGGGAGTCGATCCACAGGGAAAACGTTGGAAATCAAAATCAATTCTCAAAACCTTAAAACTAAGCAAAAGGATCAAAGATAGGATAGAGTTATCTAAACTAATAAATAAAAGAAATAAAAAGGTTGATCAATTTGAATCAATGGATAAGTGACTTAGGAATTACTCAATCCGCCCTAGTTTCGCCTTCAATCTTCTCTAGTTATCCTCTTGTTCCCTTCTCTAAACATTATGAATCCATAGCTTCTTCAGTTTACATGAATCCCTAAAATAAGGTTTATGTTTCCAACGGCATAATCTATCTTTGTTTAGCATAAATCATCTTTGGTCCTACGATTACATTAAATTATTCTACTCCTAATGATCTTAGCATGATTTATCTTCACGTAGCATAGACTATCTCAAAGGTAAACAAAAAATCATATGAAAACCATCCTATGAATCTCTACAATCAATCACAGAAATCATGTAGGACTGAAAATACGTCAAGGAACTCTGTTCCCTCAACTCTATTAACAATAAAAAGCAAATTTATAGGATCATATCTTGAGAAGAATACAAGATTCAAACCAAAGAAGATAGAAAACTATGCTAGGGTTTCATGAATAATTCTAAGTACAATAACTAGCAACTCATCTTTTGGATGAAAGCCATCGGGTTGGAATAGGAAGCTGTCACCATCCACATCCTCTCCTTCTTCTTCTTCCTTCTCCAAAGATTGACAAAAAGATGAGAAGTTTTGCTGGAATAATCCCTTTTTATAATAAAAACCCTTAATCCCGGAATTAGGGTTATGGCTAAGTTGAGTTGGACCTCTAGTGCAACTCGGAATTCCTAGTTTAATTCTGACTGCCTCTTCTGGTCGCGCCCGAAGAGTTTACAATATTTGGACTTATCTAGAATATTTGGCGAATATTCTCCCGGGCGTCGACGGACCAGTCTTCCAGCAGCTAAATATCTTCATCTTCTTCGAAACTGCTATCAATCCATCAGGAATCTCTAAAAGTGTCCAACATGAAAGTTGTACGTCTTGATGTCTTCTATCATGTACTAAATTTCCAGAATATTTGAACTTATACAGAATATCTGGCGAATATTTTCCTGACAGGCGACGAAGTAGTCTTTATCAAATAAATTCATCTTCTTAGCCGAAACTATTGTATTTCTTCTCAAAACCTATTTAAACCTGAAATCAAGCAATATGACATCAAAGACAACCACTCTAGGCCTAACAAAGGTAATTTAAGGGGTTTAATTATGAATAATTAGTGACTTATCACACCCCCCAACTTACACTTTGCTAGTCCTCGAGCAGAGAAAAGATAAAAAGAAAGCAATAAATCTAACTAGCCACTTTCGTAGGTCTCACGATTGCACTTAGCATGTGCAACAAGCATTTAAACCCCTGGGTTACCCCAGTGGAGGAGTTATAGTCTCCTGAGGGTTTTCAGGGATGACACCCACAAACATCAATACATTCCCTTGAATATATCATTAGAAATCAATCATAATACTCATCAACTCTAATACATGAAATAGAAATGATATCCATGAATACATCCTTCAACTCACAGTCACATAAAAACATAGTAAATCCAAACATGTCATAACATATTTCCAACACTTCAACATATTTAGCAATGATTAAAAATAACTTTAACACTCCTGTGTGTGAATGGGGTTCCACATGCTTCAGAGCATCAATTATATCTAAACACTTCAACTATTCAAGATCACAATCCTATCTAAGCACATATCTTCCACTTATCACATAGCAATATCTCTTCTTCTTTTTTTCATCATTTTTTTCTCAACTATCAGACACTTTGCCTTTTTACGCGAGCACTCTCCGCTTTTTGAGGCGCAGAGACCCGGTTACTTAGCAAAACACTTAATAGTTTTTTAGGCACAGCTTTATCAAGCTCCAGAACTTTTTTTCTTAGGAAATTCAACCGTTTTACGCGAACACCACGCTGGCTAGGCACACTGCCCGGTTACTAAGTTGAAGATCCTCTTTTTTTTTCGCATACTCAGATAATTGCATGTGTTCATGTATTTTCTGTGTCATGATATAAAATTGTAAATCTATCCCAGTATCATGCTCAGAATCTAATATCAACCCCTTAACATGTGGAAGTGAACATGTGCATTAGGATATGTCAAGCTATCCTTAGATCATGGTAAAAGCGTTAAAGTATAGAAATAAGATCATGCATAGCAAAATTTACTATCCCTTATATGACATACAAGTCTCAGAATAATTCATAAGATAAATTTCTAAAACATGCACCTTTGTCAAATCATATCATAATTTCATTCTTTTGACATATAAGGATCGTGGTTTTCTCTACAACTCTAGAGAACCAGTTCTATGTGATAATCTCTCTCTCTCTCTCTCTCTCTATATATATATATATATATATATATATATGTTTTGCTTTTTTTATTGTTGTCATATTATGCATGTCACGACATATTTTGTATCAATGATGCTTAGTCCTTGGGATTTAAATGCATAGAATTCAGTTTTGATCAAGTGCTACCGGCCCTAATCATGTCCATTGCATTGTGCAGTGGATAATGAGCCTAGTACAGTGGATAGTGACCCTAGTGCAGTGGATAGTGAAACCACATTAGCAAGTGTGAAGGCCTATAAGATGATTCCTAATCACACATTGGGCTTGGATATTTATTTGATGTACACCAAGTTCTTCTTTTGTTTCTTGGTATACGGGGTTGAGTCATATATTGATCAGCAAATGGCGATACCGCTTGAGTCCCTCCCTGAGTCAATGGAAGAAGTTGCAAATGCGTTAAAGAAACAAGTCAGCGACTTAGATTTCACCAATATCAATGGCAAGATAGATGAAGAGATGAAGCGATATGTTCGAAGGAACGTGGATCACACAACATCTCTTTCATATGCCCCTAATTTTCCAAGTGCAAGAACACATCACATGGCAGGTGCCTTTCCTTGGCTAAGGAAGATGGGAAATGTGATAGCTAAGAGAGGTTTCGATAACATAAATGTTATAGACTGGATCAAATTCTTTAAGCATCTAGATTGAATCTGAACCCGAAGAAGACTTTGGATCAGTTCCTTTAGGCATCAATAATGAGAATGAATATGAAGATTCTTCTAGATCAGACCATTTGGGCATCTGTTATGAGAGTGAGCCTTATTCAGATCTAATTGAGCCTCTAACTAAGTCTGAAGAGGATCTTACTGGGTCTCTAAATGCATCTGAAGAAGATCTCATTGAGTCTGGAGAGCTTTCTAGTGAGGTTTCTAAGACTGAGTCTGCTTTACGTCCTCATTCTGAGAGAACCAAACATGACTAGGGCATGTTAGCTTGATCTGAGTAACTTGTTGTATATGTAAATATCATGTAAATGAAGTTTTATTTTATTATGTTGAATGTATGCATGGTTTTATACCTTACTCCACGGGAAGTATTAGGTTTGACAATTTTATTTTATTTTCACCTAATGAATGAACTCTTGCGGCAATTATGATTAAGTATTAATAATTTGACTATGTATTTAGGAATTGATAGAATGTTATAAATATTCTCTTTCATTACTATCACATGTGTTAGATTATTTTTACTTAATTTCATATATTGCTGCAAGATTTGATAGAATTTAGTTGTACTAGTTCCTTATGTCAGTTTATTGTCTCTAAATTAGAATGGCTACAACAAAAAAGCATTGTCGCCGATCGCCGATCTGAATCAAGGGACAAATTGAATGAGAAAAATTATGACATATGGAATAGGAAAATTCAGTACCTCCTAGAAAAGTAAGACATCCTGGAAATAATAACACAACCTATAGCTGAGGCATGGTACAACTGCTCAGCATAGGCGTACTCTTGAACTCTATCAAGCTTATAGGCAGAAAGATAAAGTTGTTCGCATATTGATGTTGAGTAGCATGAGAGATGACTTGATGCTATGTTTTGAAAAGCATCGTTCAGCCATGTGCTGTTTGAGATGCTGTTAAGGTCCAGTATTGTCATGTCCCGACCAAGAAAATCCATCTACATCGAGGCGTGAGCCATCTATACCTGTTCAACATCTTCAAATTGGCGCACCACAGTATAACTACTAATAAATTTAAATAATTGTACAAAGGACAAGGATGTAAATAGCTAACTATTACAAACTTTGAATTTACAATAATGAATATTACAAACTTTCTCAAATACATGAATTTAGGAATTACACAATTCTATCCTCAAATACATCGGATTATACATCAATGGATACATTACTAATTGAAACTGTGAATAAGTTGTAGAAGAACTCCTCGAAACTCCAAACCCTCAATCATCTCGAGAATGTCGCACCATCATCTGAAGACCACCTGAAAGAAGGAACTGCATCGCTGATGCAGCCCAGGAAGGGTGAGCAACAATGTCCAGCATGTGATGAACTAACGACACACAAGAAACTAACTAATAAAACTGATATAATAAACAATGTAATCTAGTGCATAAGTCTTAGCTCAAGGGAAGTCACAACCTAAGCCCAAGCTCGCAATCGACCCATCGCTCTCCACCACAATCCAGGCTATTACCCTGCCAACTGTGGGCCCAGCTGAATCGGCGCCGACCAGCAGACATTAGGCCACCTCCCAATAGCCACTAAGACTAAGGTTCCAGAGGTCAATCAATCCTTGAAACGATAAGAATTTAATTCTTCTCATCTAAATTGGATTGTAGATTCATTCTCCTAAAGCCCCGATCGATCACGGGGACCCAAGTCTAACCGTAGCCTCGATCGCAAGCACTTAGACCTGACCCCGGCCTAAACTCATCTAGATCCGAGCTACTCGAGACCCTCGAATCGGTGATTGAACCCATCACCTACCACCTAGCTTGAATGTCTCTAATACAAACATTATGCATGAGCCTGCACAATCAACTAGCCTGGGTGTCTCTATATGACATTTCATCAAACATGTCAAGTATAACATGTATCATGCTAAAAGAGAGCTAAATAAATAAGCATACGCAAGGGTAGGATTACATAGGCATACAAGAGGCTAAAAGGGCATAGATATAACATAAAGTTACCATTATAACCCATCATGAGTTCACTAGCATCAAGCCATGCATTGAGCATCCAAGCTCCTCAAGAGCTTACTAGCATCTCATAACTTGAAACATACCAATATTGGAAAAATAACCACTCATGCCTCTACAAGGCTTACCAACATGCAAGCTATGCATTAATTAACCACACATAGTATTTCACAATAGTTTATCTCGTGCCATCTCTTTTTGACATTTCATCAAACATCTCATGGGCTATGCATATATTATAGACATTTAGCATTGAACAAGTATAAATGAAGCATACGAGCATACATCAATATTATAGCCAAACCATGCATGATTAAAGTCTCGGACTGATCGGGGATAAATAAGTAAAGGTGGGGATAAATAAGTAAATGAGAGTGGTCGTTTATTGCAATGAAAAATTTTGTAACAAATTTACAATAAGACATAAAATATTATATTGTTGTGACGAATGTCTTTGTCACTATATATTTATATAAGTTTATTACGACAATATTATTTTGATGAGATAATTTTTGTCACTATATAATTATTCACATCTTATTGTGACAATTTATAATGACATTGGGTTTGTTTGTCACAAGTACTGACTAATTGCGACAAACTATTGTGATGAAATTACAAGTAGTTGCAATTATATCATTGAGCGTGTATTATTCTGATGAAGCTAATATTGGTTGCAATATGTGTCTTGTCACGCCCCGACCCAGAAAACCCATCCGGACCGGGACGTGAGGGTCCTAAACTCTAAAATCAAACGGCGAGAGCCTCCCCTGTAAACATCATTTTTAAACCTGGTGCATGATTATAAATATTCACAATTAATTTAAACTATCCTATCATCAAACCATAATACAAATTAACTTCTACAATAATCAATTAACTTCAAAAAGGATACAATAATGATTCAAGTCCTCTAAGTACAACAATCTCTGGTCAATTTACATCAAAATGGAATACAAATATATTTCTCCTTCAAATTACAATTTATACATTTAAAGCTGTACATCAATTGAATAGAATAAACTGATGATATCCTCGATCTCACGCACCACCAAGGGGAGTGCCGCCTCCAACACCGCAACTACCTGAAAAAGAAGGAACTGCATCGACCTGCATCGCCGATGCAGCCCAGGTAGGAGTGAGCAACAAAGCTTGCTCAGTAGGGTTCTACTCTACGTCGCACAGAAAGGAGGGAAACTGCAACTGTGTCGTTCTCCGCCTAAGCCTAATGTATGCCAAAGGGGTCCCATAACCCCGCCGACTCCCGAGGGCTCCTGTCCAGGTCCCACCCTCACCCAAGAACAAGCGAGAGGAAACAAAGACTGCGGGCTCCTGTCCAGGTACCACCCTGCCCAGTCATACCATCTCTCGCGGGGACACACATGTCAGGGATATCGACAACCATCCTTAGCACTTGGCCTTGGAGACCGACACGACCTCTACACCTCAAATAATATAATATAATATTCCAGTCCGACTACCTAATAATCCTCGAATGAAATCAAGCATAATCATTGATGACAATCACGTCCTAATCCTGGACTAACCAAACCCCGGCCCTAGGGCTAGATCCGGGCTACCCAACAACCCCGGACCGACGATCGAATCCATCGTCTACCACTAGCCTGATGCTTCTAATGCAGTCAAATGCATGCAATGCTCACGCGCACATCAAGAGGAATTCATATATGCAACAATATGACATCACAACATACAGGGCTAGGCATAGCCTACAGCTCGCCAAGGGGTAAACATGCATAAAGCAAATAAAGGTCTAAACTACAATAATCCAATATTATAACGGCACCCACAGGCCGTAAACAAGCAACAACACATTCAATAGAAATTTCGGCATTACGACGACGTCCACAGCCGTCAACCGCAATTCTACAACGGGGGCACAACCCCGGCCATGCAATCATCAATTAACAACAACTATAATAAACAAGTAGGGCACAGCCTCTGCCCATTTAATCATCTAAACATCCCAAGAGGCATGACTCCCTTGGTTCAACCACAAGCCTCACATAGGGTTGAACCACACATAGAGCCTACATATATATATATATATATATATATATATATATATATATATATATATATATATATATATACACACACACACACACACATACATACATATATATAACATCCCAAGAAAATGCTAACATAACATTGATAAGAGGAATCAAGGAAATTCGTCAAATATAGCATTTTCGTAACTAGGAAACCCAATTCTATTCTCTCGAGAAATCCATGTTACATTCACAGGAAAATCCAACTGAAGACCACCTACTAGCATACTGGTATTTATCACACATAATATATCGATTTGCATAAAAGGATAAGATCTCCATAACCATGACATAGAACTAAACATGCACAAATCTATCAAAATCCTACAGGGATTAACACACATGTTATCTAGCAATCTTGTTAATCTACCGCGAGAAGATCAAAGCAAGGAAACCAAGATAAAACCCGGAATTTGGCCAAAAATCCCAACTTTATCAAAAGTCCAGTTTCGTCGCAGATCAGGGAAAAATTCGTCATAAATCATAGGAAAATCCGAAAATTATGAAATCAGTGGTAATTGAAAGTAGATTCGATGATCTACAACTTTCATTTAGAAAGTTTCCCGAAATCATGATCACACAGCTCAGAAATCGAGCACAAACTCGACTGTTCATGTTAAATCCGAGAAAAGCATGTATAAATCCAGCTTAAATCCGGGAAAAACATGTATAAATCCAACTTAAACCCGAGATTAAATCATACCAAACTTAGATCAGTTGTTAACCAAGCCTATAAGCATCATTTAACTTAAACAGAACCACAGATCTAACAAACAAACCCTAGACCTAGCTCAATCCTAAGATATAGGTAGAAACCCTACCTTAAACGCTAATCCAAGCTTAATCCGCCGTGATCCGCCGTCCTCCGTCGTCGCCTCCAGCTCGTCGGAGAGCCGCCGGAGTCCTCCCATAGCCGCAGCCGTCACCGGAGAAGGAAGAGGGTTGCCCGCGGAAGAGAGAGAGAGAGGAGGAAGGAGAAGGAGGGGACCTCGCCGTCGCCTCCAGGCCGCCGGGGAAGTGACGGGGTCGCCGCGGGAGAGAGGGAGGGTAGCCACGGGAGAGAGAAGGAAAGGAAGGAGGAGGGGGGTCGGGCACGGGATGGTAGGGAAGAGGAAAAGAAGGAAAAAGAAAGAGAAAGGAAAAGAAAGAGAGAAAAGGGGAAAAAGGAGAGAGAGAAAGTAAGTAGGAGAGAGAGAAGAGGGTTAAGCCACTTAAGTGGCTTAGCAGGTTCAGACGAGCCAACTGATTGGACTGGATCCGATCAGGCTCCAAGTTGCGATCTCTACTGGATCCACTCAATCACATACATCAATCAAGGCCGTGTGTGCACTACGCGGGTGTGAAACTGACTGCCAAGATGCAATTTACCAAATTGCCCTTGGGGTCCAAAAACAGCGATGCGATCAACCGATCGCAACCCAAGGCCAACCGGACCAAAACCATCCAAGCGAAGCCCTCAACCCAACTCAGTCGGACCGGGTTAGTGGAGCGGGTCCTCACATGTCTTTTTTGTGACAAATTCGCATTTATCGCAATCGATTTCGTCGCTATATATCATATTTGTTGTAGTGGTAGAACCCTAGGTGGTACGTAACTTCCCCTAACACTGAAACTAAGGTTGTAACCTAGGACAATCTCTACACCTCAATTAAAGTAATTGCAACCAACTAGACAGTAATCTCGATAACATAAGATTATCATAACAATTCACATTCTACACCTTGCTACCCAGCCTCGGTCCTACGGCTATATTTGAGTTGTCACACCCGACCTAGAAAACCCATCCTGTCCGGGGCGTGAGGGTTCCAAATCTACTTAATCCATTTGTGGCGCATTTTATTAAGATAAAACATCTAAAAACTTAACAATTGATCTGGGGTAAGATTGAAATTTCTACTAATTCACTAAAGATCACAAACTATTGATTTATACATAGATGTCAAAAATCATCAAAAGGGAAATTACACATTTAACATAATACTCGAAAGATATCTATATGCAAAAACTGCCAAAGATGTCGTAAAGTCCCCAGAAACCTCAAACGCCTCTAGACGTCGACGCGCCACCAAGGGCCTGTCCAGCGGGTACTATGGAAGAAGAGCTGATGCTTGCACCTGCAAAACACAGCCCGGGTAGGAGTGAGCGATAAGCTCAATAGGGTTCTATACTACGACGCTCACAAAGGAAGGGGAACAATAATGTCCCAAGTTCTATCTCATCTTTAGGGGACAAACACACGTTACGAACTCCGCCTATCCCAGGGCACGCACTCTGATGACCTCCACTGTCAACAGTCATCCCTCTCAAACCAAGCACTCCAGCGCTCAACAACCGAGGTAGAATACAGGGAGATACATAACTTCCCCGACTGAAAATGAGACTGAGATTGGAACCTAAGACGACCTCTACACCTCAATCAGAGTAATTTCAGTCAGCTAGACAGTATCCTCAATAACATAGATTATCATACAATTCAGTTCTAGACCTTGCTACCCAGCCTCAGTCCTAAGGCTAGATTCGAGCTGCCCGAGCCCTCGGATCGGCGAAACCGCAATTCGCCCACGTCCTAGCCTACTACTTCTAATGCAAATAAAAGTGCATGCAATGTTCATGCGCACATAATTAAATCTGAACATGCAACAATATACCAAGCAGTATACATGTCTAGGCATAACATCCCTGCTAGCCCTAAAGGGTGAACAAAACACAGATAAACATTTAGTTCGTACAGCGGAACCACAGGCCGCTAACAACATTAAAGCAAGTCTATAACATGCGAACAATGATATAAAACCAGAATCTCATAATTTATGTCTATGATTAAATCACATCCAAAACACTTGCCAAAACCCTCAAAAATCCACTGATAATAGCATGCAGGCTTCCTAACATCAATGGCTACCTATCATGAAAGAAACTCAATCAAGAAACAAGAAAAATCCCTAATCAAGGGCTGACGGTTGATGCGACGGTCGACCTTAAGGTGTGTCAAAGCTGGCGGTCGATCGGAGCATCGATCCTGGGGAACCAAAGTGGGAATAGACGCGATCAACCGTGAAGCCTGGGTAAACAAAAGTTGAAAATGGCGGTCAATCCATGGATCGACCTTGAGAAGCTATTGGGGGGATTTGAGGCACACGGTCTATGCGACGGTCGACCATGGAGCCTAGGTAAGGTAGAAATCGGGGAAACTCTGTTCTGACACAGCTTGGAATAAAAACTCACAAACATTCATACAAAAAACGAAAAAAAATATGAAATCAACTGGGTTTTGAAGAAGACTCAATGATCGCTAGCGAACGTGTCGTTAAAACGTTGCAAACTCAATCAAATATTAAATTTATAATCTTTATTCAATCACTAAACTACTAGATAGAAATAGCTGTGAAGTTAGGAATCGATCCACAGGGAAAATGTTGGAAATCAAAATCAATTCTCAAAACCCTAAAACTAAGCAAAAATATTAAAGATAGGATAGAGTTATATAAACTAATAAAGAAAAGAAATAAAAGGTTGATCAATTTAAATCAATGGATAAGTTACTTAGGAATCACTCAATCCACCCTAGTTTCATTATTAGTCTTCTCTAGTTATCATCTTGTTCTCTTCTTTCAACATTATGGATCATATGGTTACAAGCTCACATGAATCCTTAAAAGAAAGTTAATGTTCTCAACGGCATAACCTATCTTTGCTTGGCATAGACTGTCTTTGGTCCTACGATTACGTTAAATTATACTACTCCTAATGACCTTGGCACAACATATCTTCGCTTAGGGGCTATTTGGTTCCCATGAAGTGGTCGGAAGTCACTTCTTTGAAGTGGGGCTGAAGTGACTTCAGCCCCACTTCCAAGTCACTGTAGCCAAAGCTGTCACTTCCCATTTCGACTTCCGGTCTTTTTGGCCTGAAGTCGTTTGAAGTGGCATTTGAAGTAGCATTTGAAGTGGGAAATAATATTAATAATATTATACTGTAATAAAATATTAATATAAGTAGGTCTCACATATCACGTATCACCTCGTGATTGGTCCACGTCATCCAAAATAATATTATTTCTAATAATTTAATTTAAAAGTTATTAAATTATTAATATTTTAAGATTAAAATATTATTAAATGTTTTAATTTTAATATTTTAAGTGGCAAATAATGTTAATAATATCATACTGTAATAAAATATTAATATAAATGGATCCCACATGTCACGTGGCACCTCGTGATTGGTCCATGTCATCTAAAATAATATTATTTCTAATAATTGAATTTAAAAGTTATTAAATTATTAATATTTTAAGATTAAGATATTATTTAATGTTTTAATTTTAATATTTTAAGTGGCAATTAATGTTAATAATATCATACTGTAATAAAATATTAATATAAATGGATCCTACATGTCATGTGTACCTCGTGATTGGTCCACGTCATCTAAAATAGTATTATTTTTTAATATTTAAATATAGGGAAATTATTAAAATATTAAATAGTTGGGGGTGACCATATCCCACTTCAAACACCAACCAAACACCAAAACTCAGAGACTCCCAGAAGTCACTTCACTTCACTTCATTTCACTCATCAGAAGTCACTTCACTTCAGCTCACTTCTCAGCAACCAAACAGGCCCTTAGCATAACTTATCTCAAAGGCAAACCAATAACTTCGTGAAAACCATCTCATAAATCTCTACAATCAATCCCAGAAATCATGTAGGACTCAGAGTACGTCAAGGAACTTTGTTCCCTCAACTCTATTAACAATAAAACCGTATTTATAAGATCATGCATCTAGAAGTTAGCAACTCATCTTTTGAATGAAACTCATCTTTTGGATGAAAGCCGTCGGGTTGGAATACGAAGTTGTCACCATCCGCATCCTCTCCCTCTTCTCTTTCATTCTCCAAAGATTGTCAAAAAGATAATTATTCTCGGATTGAATAACCCTATTTATAAGAGAACTCCCGAAATTAGGGTTTTGGCTAAGTTAGACTTCTATTACAACTTGGATTTCCTGATTTAATTCTGGCCGACCTATTCCGAGCGCAACTGGGTTCAACCCAGCCAGAATTTGGAAACTTGCTTAACACGAAAGTTGTAGATTAGCAAATGCTCTGTCATATCCTGAAGAGTTTATAATATTTACACTTATCGGGAATATTTGATGAATATTCTTCTGAACGTTGATGAACCAGTTTTCCAGCAGCTCTGTATCTTGATCTTCTTCAAAACTGGTGGACATCCGGTGGGGTTATGGGACCCCTGTATACTCTTAGGCTTAGCTTGGGGGTGACACTGTTGTGTTCCCTTCCTTGTGAGTGTCGTAGTGTGGTGTCCCTGCTGAGTTTAGTACTCACTCCTATCCGGGCTGCGTTTTGCAGGTGCTGGCGCTAGCTCTTCTTCTGTGGCCCCTATCGGGCAGGCGTTTGGTGACGTGGCGGCGTCTGGCGGTGATTGAGGAGTGGTGATCATCTACTTACACCTTTTTGCTTAGTTAGCCTCCTACGGGAGAGGATTGTATAACTTTGACCATGTTGAGGATTTGTATAATATTCTATTTCAGTTTTGAGGTTTGTGATTAAATGTTTAATTCAGGGTATTTATGAATTGCTAGGGAGACCACTATGATTAGAGGGAAACCTCGCCAAAATTTTCGCAGTAGGTTAGGTTCCGGTTCGTGTCCCCTGGCCCGGTTGGGCCTACGCGGGTCGGGGCTCGACAGATCCGATCTTTGGGCACGTGATTCGGAATATGCCGTTAAGTAGGCATATCAAGTTTAATGTCAATCGGGCGGCTAGATCGGAAGATTTGATTTTCTGAAGTTATCGAGATCGTTTGCTTAATATTGGTAAATCTGGTTTTCCTATCTTAGGTCAGATATAATATTATTATATTTGTTTAAGCCTCTGCGTGGCTTGTGGTTGAACCAGGGGAGCCACGCTTCCCTTGGGTGTGTAGATTAAATGGGCCTTAAGTTCACCCTAAGCTTTCAATATAATGTTATTATATTGCTGTCATAGCTGTCTGATAGTTTAGCTGGGGCTGTATCCCGTTGTAGGCTTGAGTGCCTATTTTTATTCCGCATATCCTAGACCAATGCTATGCTTACCCATAAGCGAGCCTTGTGCTGCGCCTAGTCCTGTGTAATGCTTGGCATATCGTTGCATGTCTGAATTGTTGTCTATGTGTATGATTATACATCAATTGTTTGCATTAGATGCATTCCTAGGCTAGGCGTGGGCGATGGTTAATCGCCGATCCGGGGCTCGGGTAGCTCGGATCTAGCCTTAGGACCGAGGCTGGGTAGCAAGGTTTAGGATTTAATCTGTTATAATAATATGTTGATTCGAGGTTAATGTCTAGTCGGCTACAATTAATGCTTGATCGAGGTTTAGAGGTTGTTCTGGGTTTCAGGCTTAGTCTCATTCGTTGTTGGGGAAATCACGTAGTGCATTGGGTTCTACCCCTGTTGTTCCAGCGCTGGGGCGCTTGGTTGGCAGGGACGACTGTTGACAGTACCACGGGTCATCAAGGGCGTACCCTGTGTTAGACGGTGTACGTAACGTGGAATTCTCTCAGAGACAAGTTGGAGCCCAGGACCTTACTGTTTACCTTCCTTGTGAGTGTCGTAGCATAGAAACCTGCTGAGCTTATTGCTCACTCCTACCCGGGCTACGTTTTGCAGGTGCAGGCGTCAGCTCTTCTTTCGTAGCACCCACTAGACAGGTACATGGTGGCGCGTCAACTTCTCAAGGAGCTTGAGGACTTGGGGTCTTGTTATACCTTTTTGGATGATAAATGTATAACTTCCTTCTGTAAGGAATTTTGATAAATATGGTATGTTATTTTGGAGTTAGTCTTGTATCAGAATCTTAAATCATATTAGAGATCTTAAATTTTGACCCCAGATTAATTGTTAAGTTAGATGCTTATTTTATTATAAATGCGCTAATGATGATTGAGTAGAGTAGGAACCCTCACGACTCGGCCTGGATGAGTTTTCTGGGTCGGGGTGTGACACATCTAATGCAACCATTATGCATGAATGAGCAAGCGCATTCAAAAGAATATAAGCATGCAACAATATGTCATCTTATCATATAAGGGCTAAACATAGAATTAAAAAGGCTAACATGCATCTACCAAATAAGAGGGTTAACATGACATAAGGCATATAAGAGGGATAATACGATATAAAGCGATGAGATAGATTATAAGACATGAAGCAACATAAGATATATAATACAACCCTCCAAGGATTACCCAACATCCAAATTACGCAAAGTCAAGCTCACATATAACTATCCGCTTCTCATGAACGTACCTCCAAGTCATTCCACATCGGCATACATACTATGGCACACTTTCGGCCTCTAACAAACATTACAACAAACATTACAAGGGCGGCACACCTTCGGTCTTACATTTATACTAATCATTCCCGAGGGGCATGACTCCCTTGGTTAAACACATTAGCCACACGTAGGGCTCGGCCAATATGACTTAATAGATATAGGTACTTAATATATAGAGCATGGCTTCAATTCTACATAAATTCCCAAGTTTGTATGAAAACTAACAAATAAGTAAACTTGTCATAAATCCCTCAAAAACCCATACAATTGAACATGCTGGTACTAAACATGATTAAGAAGGACATACCATTAAAACAGATCGAAGAAGAATCCAAAATTTATCTAAATTGACCAACATGTATCTTCTGTGTCAGGGAACTGATCGATCTCCCCTGGGATTGATCGATCGGACCTGGCAGTTTTAGGAATCCAACAGGAGAAATCCTAAATCTCATTCAAACGATCTCCAAATGGCATAAAACTTGAAATAAAGATGAAATAGGTATGGAAGAACATAATAGAAGTAACAAATCACAAAAGTACCCTAAATTCAAGCTGTTGGGCCCTAAACATAGAGGTTAGGGGTAGAAACCCTATCT
>OY986971.1:6842065-6863383 GCA_963920575.1 Narthecium ossifragum | reverse complement strand
CGTTTTGCGGGGGGCAGTTGCAGCAGACCCCGTAGCCAGGGTGCGGCAGTTCGAGTGGGGACTTAGGCCGAAGATCCGACGTCAGACCAGCTCACACTGTTTCCAGACGTACTCGGCGATCCTGAACTGTGCCTTGGGAGTAGTGGCACAGTTGCGGGATGACAGGTACCGGGCAGTTCCACCGGTACCTCCCACCAGCACGCAGTAGCGACCCCAGGGCAGGGGTGGGTTCGGCAGAGGGCAGCAGCGGCGCCAGCGACCCTTTCAGCAGCAGCGGCACCAGTAGTACCAGCAACCACTACTGAGTCTACCAGCCCTGTACTTACTAGCAGCCGGGCCATCTGGGCAGGCTTCATCAGGGGGGAGCCAGGGTCAGCCGCCTGATGGCGCGTCAGGCCCGTGTTTTCTCTGCCGGCAACTAGGGCACTACCGTAGAGACTGTCCCCATCGAGGAGCGCGAGCTGCTGTGCCGCAGGGCAGTAGAGGCGGAGGGTCCGGTGCCTGGCAGGGGAGCAGTGGCGTGCGCGGATCAGGGGCGGGACCGGGGCGTCCCAGGGGCGGAGGCGGCCGGCGAGGGCAGGTGTTCTGCCCTCCCAGTGCGTGAGCAGCGGGACACCGTGCAATTGTACCAGCCGCCACCGCAGTACCAGCAGCCGTTGGAGTACCAGCAACCGTTGCAGTACCAGCAGTCGTTACAGTACCACCAGCCTCAGCACAGCAGACCGCAGCAGAGCCGTCCGTCCTCAGAGGTATCTTTCAGCTTTCTAGTTCTTTGGAAGATGTGCTGATAGACTCTGGGGCGTCTCATTCCTACATTGCTAGCATGTGTGTGGCATCGCTAGGATTAGAGACGAGTCGGCTAGAGGTGGCACAGTCTGTAGACTCACCGATCGGCGGGACAGTCAGAGTAGACCGGGTCTGCCGATCGTGTTCGTTGGAGGTTGGAGACCTCCGGGTCCGTCTAGACCTTCAGGTGCTAGATATGACCGGCTTTGACGTGACACTCGGTATGGACTGGTTGACAGCATACCGAGCCGTCATCGACTATGGTCGACGGAGGGTGGTCGTTTGGACACCCGACGGGACACTGTTTGTGTTGTTGTGGGGGTCGGTTCTCCACCGATTCCTTTGCTTGTGGTGTAGGGAGACGTGGGTAGCGAGCTGGCAACCTTGTTGGCCAGCCTGTCCCTGTCCGGTTCTGTTGGAATGTAGCAGCAGTGCAGTTTTTCAAAGATTGTGTGCGACTTTGCGGACGTGTTCCCCGAGGTGTTGCCAGGGCTTCCACCGCCCAGAGAGGTCGATTTTGAGATCGACCTAGTACCAGGTACCGCACCGATCTCCCTCCCAGCTTTCAGGATGGCACCAACAGAGCAGAGCGAGTTAAGGACCCAGTTGGATGAGCTGACCAGCAGAGGCTTCATCCGTCCCAGCATGTCTCCCTGGGGGGCGCCAGTGTTGTTCGCAAAGAAAAAGGATGGTACGCTTCGACTTTGCATAGACTACAGGCGGCTCAACAGGGTGACGGTGAAGAACAGGTACCCGATGCCGCGGATCGACGACCTATTTGACCAGTTGCGGGGATCTTCAGTGTTCTCAAAGATCGACCTCCGTACCGGCTATCACCAGTTGAGGGTTCGGGATTGCGACATCCCGAAGACGGCATTCCGGACTCGGTACGGCCTGTACGAGTTCGTAGTGATGCCGTTTGGGCTGACGAACGCACCAGCAGCGTTCATAGACCTCATGCAGAGGATCTTTCGGCCGTTCCTAGACCAGTTCGTGGTAGTGTTCGTCGACGACATTCTGATCTACTGTCGGTCGGAGGCGGACCACGAGCGACACTTGGCGATAGTGTTGCAGCTACTTCGGGAGCATCGGCTTTTTGCCAAGGCTACCAAGTGCGAGTTCTGGCTTGCGCAGGTGGGATTCCTTGGGCACGTGGTGTCGGCAGCAGAGATCTCAGTCAACCTTGTCGCGCCCCGGCCCAGGAAACCCACCCGGACCGGGACACGAGGGGGAAGAACCTACATCTACTGATAACCAATAGCGGAGACAGAATACGATAAAAAAAAGGGCGGAAGAAAAGTCAACAAACCACTATAACAAAACGTAATGTACAACAGAGTTATACATGATTTACAACATTTACAATTTCAAAGGAAAGAATACATCGTCCGAGGTCTCCGCAAGAACGCAACAAAAGCCGCCCTGGCCCTCAAACAAGGTCGGCCGACGACGCGCTACCGCAGGACAAACACCGGTGGCCCACAGGGGAAACGCTGGTACCTGCACCTGCAAACAAACGGTCCAGGTAGGAGTGAGCAGAAGCTCAGTAGGGTTCTACTCTACGACTCTCACAAGGGAAAGACGACACCAACCGTACTAACTCTATGCCGAATGCTGAGCCCTGCCAAGGACCCCATAAATCCCGTCAGTAACCCGAAGGGCACGTGTCCAAAGTACGTCCTCCGACGGCCACTGCTCAGGGGTGGTCCGACTCCGACAGTCACTGACGCAGGGTGGACAATGACGCTACCCGTAGGACACCCCTCTCCAAGCGGGATCTCCACACTTGGCGGAACGACCGTGGTTACGACAACCATCTCCCAGCACTCAAAGCTCAGAGTCAATACAATCCCTAAACTCCAAATCAAGAGCTAAGTCCCACCATGGATCTCACACACCCCCTAACGCTACCCCCAGGGTTCCTGTCCATGGTACGCCCTCCGATGCCACTGTTCAAGGATTGGGCTGTCTCCGATAATCCATACACAGGGTGGGCAACGGCGATGCTAGTAGGACACCCATGCCGGGGTAACGACTGCCAACACTTAGCTATTGATACTGGAGTACTAGGGACAACCCCAAACCCACGCCCTAACCTAATATGCCTCTAATGCACAGGAAAGCAAGATAAACACAGCAATAACAATAGGCAAATAAAGAATAGTAAAGCAGGCATACATACAAAACAATAAAGCATGCAAATAATGTAAATAAAGCAGTAAAGCAGACAAATATATATATATATATATATATATATATAACAGTAAAGCAGGTAACAAATAGACACATATAAATAAAGTAAACAGGATAAGCATACAACTAAATAACAGTAAAATAAATCTACGACGCCCAAAGAACACTAACAAGCAATAGATAAATCAATCGAAATTTCGGCATTACAACGGCGCAAAAGGCCGTCTACCGAAATTCCTGCAACGGGGCATACCCCCGGCCACACAGCACAGCAATACAGATATTCACAACTAACAAATGGCACACCAGCGGTGTGAGGACCCGTCCCTCTACTCCTGGGTCGACCGGCTGGGTCAGGCCCGTGGCTTGTTGGTTTGTTTCGCGTCGAGCGCGCGATCCGGTGGATCGCATTGTTTCTTGGACCACAAGGGTAATTTGGTAAATTATGCATTGTTGGTTTGTTTCACACCCGCGTGTGCACACACTGACCTTGTATGTGTTAGTGTTTGTTTAGAATGGTTAGGTGAACCCGAGATCGGAAGATCTGAGCTTGGGCTTGTATTTTAGCCCAAGTTTGCCTTTCTGGGCGAAGGAGATCGATTTGGATTGCTAATGAGATCGATCTGGCCTTGCTAGCCAGATCGATCTGACATGCTTTGGAGATCGATCGCTTAGTGCAGAAGGTCGTTGGGCCGTTTGCGGCTCGAGAGCGATCGATCGCTCCTTGGAGCGATCGATCGGACTCGTGATCAAACAGTCGGTGGCTTTTTTCTCTTCCGCGATGACGGCAGCCGGCCGTCGCTCTCCCTTGTCAGAAGGGGAGGACTTTCCCTCCCCATCCCAAGCTTTTCCTCGCCTTCGCCAGCTTTCCCCCATGCTTTCCCTCCCCTTCTTTCCCTCTCTTCTCTTCTCTTCTTCTTCTTTTTTTCTCTTCTTCCCGCGGTGCTCTGTTTCTTCCCTTTACCGCCGGCGAGCTTCTTCTTCGCCGTTCTCCCTCCTTCGACCACAGATTTTGGCTTTCTAAAGCTTGTTGGATTCGTGGCGATAAGAGGAAGGTTTCTGAGGTGGTTTGGAGTTGTGTTGATGACTGGTTTGAGAGGGATCAACCGAGGAAAGCGCAGCTAGGTAGGGTTATACCTACTGATGTTCTTTTCGGGTTTTCTTTAGATCTAGCCGTTGGATCTTGTTGATCCTTGCTTTGTTGGATTCCTTATACCTGTTAGAATTACTGATTTAAGTTTCATGTTAATCAGGTGAGATTTGAGTAGGTGTTATGGATGATTAGTCTCGGATTTCTGGTTTTCTGCTGTTCTTGAGAAACAGCCGGTTTGCGACGAGTTTTCCGGCTGGCGAGTACATGATCTTGGCTTTTCATAAACATAAGAGTTGTAGAACTATTCGTTAGCTTTCCATTCCATCTTGTTCCATAATTTTCTGATTTTTCTACGATTTCTTATGAATTGTTTGCTGAAGGGCTGCGTTGCAGCAATTAATGGGTAAGTTAGTTTGATTAACGATTTTGATTAGCGTTTTCCCGTTAATCCAACCGTTGGATGATTTTGGATTTTGGATATGTTGATTCATACATGTAGCTCTACTGGTGGCTAAGTTGGACCTTGAATCCGACGTCATTTGGACATCGGATCGACCAGATCAAATAGCCTCTAGTAGAGAAGATTTGGTGTTTTAAATATAATATTATATGTCGAATTATAATATTATATTTCTACTGTTCATCAGCGGTTTTCGGGGTTGCTTCCCGTTGCAGGAGTTCGCGGTTGACAGTCGTTGTACCGTCGTAAAGCCGGGACCCGCTGCGGATCGGCTGGTTAGAGGGAACCCTCGCCAGCTTTGTTTTCCGCGTTTGTTAGGTTCCGGTTCGCGTCGCCCGGCCCGGTTAGGCTTTCGCGGGTCGGGGCGCGACAAGCGACCCGGTCAATTATCTAAACATCCCAAGGAGCACAACTCCCTTGGTTCAACCACAAGCTTCACATAGGGATGGGCCACATATAGGGCCTACATATATATAACATGCTATGAAAATGCTAACGTAACATTGATAAGAGGAATCAAGGACATTCATCAAATACAGCATTTTCGTAACTAGGAAACCCAATTCTATTCTCTCGAGAAATCAATGTTACATTCACAGGAAATCCAACTGAAGACCACCTGCTAGCATACTGGTATTTATCACACATAATATATCGATTTGCATAAAAGGATAAGATCTCCATAACCATGACATAGAACTAAACATGCACAAATCTATCAAAATCCTACAGGGATTAACACACATGTTATCTAGCAATCTTGTTAATCTACCGCGAGAAGATCAAAGCAAGGAAACCAAGATAAAACCGGGAATTTGGCCAAAATCCCAACTTTATCAAAAGTCCAGTTTCATCGCAGATCAGGGAAAAATTCATCATAAATCATAGGAAAATCTGAAAATTATGAAATCAGTGGCAATTGAAAGTAGATTCGATGATCTACAACTTTCATTTAGAAAGTTTCCCGAAAACATGATCACACAGCTCAGAAATCGAGCACGAACTCGACTGTTCATCAAAGAACAGAGCATCGACGGAAATCCGGGAAAAACATGTATAAATCCAGCTTAAATCCGAGATTAAATCCTACCAAACTTAGCTCAGTTGTTAATCAATCCTATAAGCATCATTTAACGTAAACAAAACCACAGATCTAACAAACAAACCCTAGACCTAGCTCAATCCTAAGATATAGGTAGAAACCCTACCTTCAAACGCTAATCCAAGCTTCCTCCTTGCTAATTCGTCGTCCTCCCTCGCCGCCGTCGTCACCAGCTCGCCGGAGAGCCGCCGAAGACCTCCCTCAGCCGCAGCCATCGTCGCCGGAGAAGGAAGAGAGGTCGCGGGTGAGAGAAAAGGCCCGAAGGAGAAGGGGGAAGGTGGCCTCACCGCCGCCTCTGGTCGCCGGGGAAGAGACGGGGTCGCCGCGGGAGAGAGGGAGGGTTGCCACGGGAGAGAGAAGTGAAGGAAGGAGGGGGGTTGGGCACGGCTAAACAGGAAAGGAAGGGAAAGAAAAGAAAAAGAAAGGAAAAGAAAAGGAAGAGAGAGGGAAGAGAAAGCTAAGCCACTTAAGTGGCTGAGCTGGTCTAGCTGAGTCAACTAATCGGACTGGATCCGATTTGACCCCAAATTGCGATCTCACCGCAATCTCATCCGGATCTGAAGATCGCAGACGCTCCTACTGGATCTATTCAATCACATACACCAAAACAGGACTGTGTGTGCATACGCGGGTGTGAAACAAACCACCAAAGTGCAATTTACCAAATTGCCCTTGCGGTCCACAACGAGCCACAGGAATAGAGGAACGGGTCCTCACAAACCCCGCCAAGATCGAGGCAGTAGTACAGTGGCAGAGACCGCGGACAGTGTTCGAGGTTCGCAGCTTCCTGGGCTTGGCGGAATACTACAGGCGGTTCGTGCTGGACTTCTCAAGAGTCGCTGGACCGTTGACCAGACTGACACAGAAGGCCGTCCCATTTGTGTGGGATGATGCTTGTGAGCGAGCTTTTGTGCAGTTGAGGACGAGGTTGACCAGTGCACCGGTGCTGGTCGTCCCCGAGCGAGGCGTTGGTTACAGTGTCTACTGTGACGCCAGTGGTGAGGGTTTGGGGTGTGCCCTCATGCAGGAGGGGCACGTAGTTTCCTATGGTTCTCGCCAGCTGAAGAACCATGAGAGGAACTACCCGACCCACGACTTGGAGCTAGCAGCAGTGGTCTTCGCCCTGAAGACTTGGCGGCACTACCTCTATGGCGAGAAGTTCTCAGTCTTCTCGGACCATAAGAGGTTGAGGCACGTTTTCACCCAACGTGACCTCAACCTGAGGCAGCGACGCTGGATGGAGCTGCTGGAGGACTATGACTTCGAGTTGCATTACCATACTGGTAAGGCAAACGTTGTCGCAGACGCGCTGAGCAGACTGGTGAGAGAGACTAGAGCAGCAGTAGCAGGGCTATCAGCGCGGCAGTGGCAGGCACTTGAGATGGCGGGCCAGTTGGGGCTAGAGTTCGAGGATCAGGGATCCAGCGGCTTCCTCTACGCAGTGCAGAGCATGCCAGCAGTACTAACTAGAGTGTTAGAGGCGCAGCGCAGTGACGCAGAGCTCGAGGAGTTACGCACCTCAGCGGGCATGGAGGATGCAGACGGAGACTGGACAGTATCGCAAAACGGAGGGCTACGGTTCCGAGGCAGAGTTGCGGTTCCAGCAGATCCAGTTCTCCGAGACGACGTCCTACGAGAGTTCCAGCACTCTCGTTTTGCAATTCATCCCGGCGGCACCAAGATGTACCAGGATCTTCGGCGACAGTTCTGGTGGCGAGGGATGAAGAGGGCGGTGACGGAGTTTGTATCGCGCTGCCTTACCTGTCAGAAGGTTAAGGCAGAGCACCAGCGAACTCCGGGGTTACTTCAGCCGCTTCCACTAGCTGAGTGGAAGTGGGAGCACATCACGATGGACTTCGTGACCGGGCTACCGAGATCTCCTAGGGGGAATGACGCGATTTGGGTCATCGTCGATCGATTGACCAAATTGGCGCACTTCCTGCCTATGCGGACGACAGACTCGAATGACATGTTGGGCAGTTTGTACGTCAGATAGGTGGTCAGACTACACGGAGTGCCAGTGTCGATAGTGTCAGACCGCGACCCCAGGTTCACTAGCAGGTTCTGGCGAGACTTTCAGGAGGCAGTCGGCACACTCCTGACGTTCAGTACGGCGTTCCATCCGCAGACCGACGGGCAGTCAGAGCGGACGATCCAGATCTTGGAGGACATGCTGGGAGCATGTGTCCTCGACGCAGGAGGCAGCTGGGAGGAGCACGTTCCCTTGGTGGAGTTCGCCTACAACAACATCTACCAGTCCAGTCTTGGAGTAGCACCTTTCGAGGCGTTGTACGGTAGGCCGTGTCGTTCCCCAGTTTGCTGGACAGAGGTTGGAGAGGCGTCACTCACCGGTCCAGACATCGTCAGGAGGTCGTCGGAGAGGTTAGTGCAGATCAGGCAGAGGCTTCTGACGACTCAGAGCCGGTAGAAGAGTTACGTAGATCAGAGACGACGACCGCTTGAGTTCGTAGTTGGCGACAGTGTGTTCCTGCGGGCATCACCGTACAGAGGGTCTGTTAGGTTCGGCAGTGGGGGCAAGTTGGCTCCGAGGTTCGTCGGGCCGTTCGAGATCCTAGAGAGGATCGGCGAGGTAGCTTACCGCATTGATCTTCCTCAGCATATGTCAGTTGTGCACCCGACTTTTCACGTGTCGATGCTGAGGAAGTATCACCCAGACCTGTCTCATGTCATCAGGGTGGATGACATTGAGCTTGAGGCAGATGCGACGTTTGTTGAGCAGCCAGTTCGCGTACTTGACCGGAGGGATCAGGTCTTGCGAGGCAAGACGATTCCCTTGGTCAAGGTACTGTGGAGGCACAGAGGCGTTGAGGAGATGACTTGGGAGCGCGAGGCGCGCATGCGGCAGGAGTATCCGCACTTGTTTCCTTCTCGAGGTACCTTTTGTCCTGTCTACTAGTGTAGCTTTTCCTTTTGTTCCGAGCCCTACCTTTATTGAATCTCGGGACGAGATTTCCTTTAAGGGTAATAGGATGTGAGGACCCGTCCCTCCCCTCCTGTGGCTCGCTGTGGACCGCAAGGGTAATTTGGTAAATTACACCTTGTCGGCTAGTTTCACACTCGCGCGTGTGCACACACTGATCATGTTTGTGGTAATGTTGCTTAGAATGGTTAGTGGGACCCGGGATCGAAAGATCCGGGCTTGGGCTTGAGTTTCTTGCCCAAGTCTAGCTTCCTGTATAAGGCAGATCGATCTCCTTTGGCTAAGAGAACGATCTCCTTGTGCCAGAAAGTCAAGCTGTGATCGTCATGAGAGATCGATCTCGTTTGAGGTGAGATCGATCCCTCATAGGTCGGTTCGTTTGTCTATAAGACGGACGCGACGGATTCCTTTGAATCCTTTTGAAATCCGTGGATCTTTGGCTCAGATCTGAAGATTTTTGAAGGATTTCGAGGACGATCCAAGGCTAGGTTGCTGGATTGAAGCAGCTCTTGCATAGGTAAGGATCCTACCTACAAATCTCGTCGGTTTGGGGGTTTTTCGGTTTGTTTATGTTCTTATGCATAGATCTGTTAACAAACTTGTTGGTTTTTCGTGTTTCCACCGGTTTTGGACTCGTGGTATCGTGATCTATCAGATCCCAGAGTTTCGTTAAGTTTGGATGTGTTTTCCGACGGTATTTCTCGTTGGAAGTACGCCGGAGAACCCATCCGGATCGATCCCGTTTGAAGGGGGATCGATCCCGTATGGTGTGTCACGCCCAGCCCGAGCGAGATCGATCTCCTCGTAAAGGAAGATCGATCCCGTAGTGGTTAGTGTCGTGGGTCCCTGGTCAGATTTGGATCGATCCCAGTGTGTGTGGGGATCGATACAAGTTGGCATGACAGGGACGGGTTCTGCCATGCTTGAAGCAGATCGATCTCACTGGTAGGTGAGATCGATCTCTTTAGGTCGACAGGGAGCGATCCCTTCCTGTTGTGGGAAGGAGATCGATCTCTCTATAAGGGAGATCGATCTCTTGTAACACAGGAAGCGGATTTCACTTGGCTTTTGCCCGCGGGGCTTTGTATGTCCAGTTTTCTTTAATGCTTTATACCTGGTACATACTCTTAAGCATGCTAGCCCTATAATAGAGCAGTGGTGAACCAGGGGAGTGATGACTCCTGAGATTGTGTAGAATAAACGGGCGGGTAGCCCTACAGCTTTTCATAGCCTTGCAAGCCGGCGTGCGCCGAGGGCCTTATCTGTTATATCTGTGAGCTTTTGTTTGCGGGGTTGCTTCCCGATGCAGGTGTGGTGGTGGACTGCTGGCAGTTGGTGGGGTTACCACTGCAGCAGTCCCTAGACTTTAAATACCTGTTCACCACCCCGGGCCGGCAGGGTGCCGTGCCCAAACCTTGTGTTTATATCATCACATCCTGTTGCATGCTTCCATGTTTTATTCTGCGCATGTTCATAACATGAATTGTGTTGTGCACTAGTTGCATCTATTTAGGGCGTTGTCGATCCGGGGCTTTCGGGTAGCCCGGATCTATCTCTTAGGACCGTTGTGGGTAGCTTGGTCCAGGACTCGATTTGTAGTATTCAGTCATTTTCGATGATAGGTTTAGATGCCTTGAATACTGATGTTGTTTGATGATTAGAGGTCGTGTCGGCCTCGAACCAAGTCGAGGTGTAGCCGGTGCCCAGTCCTTCTTGACTCTTGGGTGGCAAGTGTGACTACCCAGCGGTGCTATTCACCAACAGTGCCCAGGATCATGTTGTGAGTCGGAAGTGTCTGTTCCTGCCTTACTGAGTGTGACCCAGTCTGTGACCAGTTCGCTGGGAGACCGTGACTGGGGCATTCAGGGGCATCCGGTGGGGTTATGGGACCCCTGTCGTACACCTAGGCTTTGCTTGGGGGCGACACTGTTGTGTTCCCTCCCATGTGAGTGTCGTATTGTAGTGTCCCTGCTGAGCTAGTGCTCACTCCTACCCGGGCTGTGTTTTGCAGGTGCTGGCGCGAGCTCTTCTTCGGTCGCCCCTACCGGGCAGGTGTCTGGCGGTGCTTGAGAGGTGGCGATCTTACTGTCTTACCCTTTTGTTATAGATAGTCTCCTTCGGGAGTGATAATGTATAACTTTCCCTGTTTTGAGGATATGTATCTATTTCAGTTCCAGCGTTTGAAGTTTGTAATTGTACTTAATACAGGATGATTATGCTTGCTAGGGTAACCACTACGATTAGAGGGAAACCTCGTCAAAATTTTTCGCAGTAAGTTAGGTTCCGGTTCGCGTCGCCCGACCCGGTTGGGCCTACGCGGGTCGGGGCGCGACAAAATTGATAATGGAAGAGAACTCGGTGTCATTCGTAGATGATGACACGTGGCCAGAGCCTTGCAAGACCCTTGCAAGCCCCTGGTATGTAGCAAAATCCATTGCGAAAAACTCACATGATCAAAGATGACAAAAAGGATAACCAAGAGAATGAAATGGAAATACATCAAAGTTGGGTAGATGAAACTTTAAGTTTCATAGTACATGATGTCAATCCGTCGTCTAGAAAAGGAAACGAGCCAGAGCAAATGCAGAGTTTCTGGAAAAGCTGAATAATCAACCATACAAACTTGAAAAGCCAAACAAAGTTGCACATTTCTGGAACCACCAAAGTAAAGACCCAAACCAATCTCAACCCAAATCCTATTTCTCTCCAATCTCACAATCTACATTACAGAAACCATAGTAAAAATAGTATGAATACCTGAAACAACCAAGAAGTTGGAAGCGACGCACTCCAAAAACCCAGATACCAGAACAAAGCCTTGGATCAAGAAATGAAGATGGCACGGGGAGAGAGAGGGACGGGAGGGGGGGGGGAGAGAGAGAGAGAGAGAGAGAGAGAGAGAGACGATGGAGGTGCCGAGGGGGGAAAGACTGCGGCGAGGGGAGAGAGGCGAGGCCTGCGGTGGGGGGTGACAGCAGACTGTGACGGCAGGGGTCGTGGGACGATGGCTGCGGTGGGAGGAGAAAGACCATGGCTATCCATTCTGCCGGATGAGGAGCGCGGAGGAGAAGCGCGCGAGGATGCCGGAGGAGGAGCGCGCGAGGATGCTAGAGGAGCGCGCGGATGCCGGCGGAGGAGGAGCCGGCGCAGCGTTGGAGAGAGAGGGACGAGAGGTCGGAGAGGGGGGGGGGTGGCGGTGGGGGGAGGGAGGGAGGGAGAGAAAGACCGGCGCTGGGGAGAGCGAGGGACGAGAGATCGGGGAGGGGGGGCGGTGGGGGAGAGAAAGAGAGAAAGACCGGGTGGGCTCTTTGTCTCTCTCTCTTTTGAAACCCTACGGCCCGCCTAAATTTTAACCAAATTCTCTAGACACGTGGTGAGATCAAATGGTGCCACGTGGCCAGAGCCTTGCAATGCCATTGTATGTAGCAAAATCCTTTCGCAATAGCAACCCATACATGGTTGTTTACCTCTCATTAGGACAATGACATAAACTGTCCAATCTTACAATTTTTGAATTGTCTTTCAGGTCTGCACTTCAAAGATGAATCTTAGTGATGAGGTTGACTTGGAAGATTATGTTTCTCGTCCTGATAAAATTAGTGCTGCCGAGGTTGGTTGCTTTTTTTTTTTTTGTTGACTGTAGTAAGTTAGAGCTTTTCATGTAGCTTTTGATGGTCACTATTCACGTCTGCGGCAAGTTCTTATAGCTTTTATAATGCTAGTAAAGCAACATTTGATGCTTTTAGTTTTCACATTTGTTAGGTGAGTGACAATTGGGCTCACTGAAATTTTATGATTGCTTTGAAGACTGGAAGTGGGTTTTTGGCTCTATTGATGGAGGAGCAATAGCACATGGAGGCACACAACACGCTGATGGCAAGATATTGCTATATTAGATGGATTACAAAATTAACCTAAAACAGATCTAGTGTCGATCAAGTCTACGATAAACATCAGTGATGCAAAATAGACAACACGCGGTATGGTAGCACAAGGAGAATCGTGGACAATATTGAATAAAAATCCTTACTTACCCAGCTGGCCTCCTCTGGTGCACCACAGGGCCCTTTTCAAGTTTGGGCTCTTGTTTGCTTGATCAAATAACTGTCTTTTTCCAATGAGCATGGCAAGAAATATTCAGAAGAAAAAGTATCATGAATGGCAACAGCTGTAGTAATGCTTTTCTTAATGGCAGCAGCTGATCTCGAGTTTTGACTGGCGTGCATAATCACCGAACTTGGGATATTGTCACAATTTCAACTGCTTTAGAATAGTTGACGGAAACAAAATTGTTCCATGGTTTATGTTGTGGTCTGTGTTGATATGTATTGTCTTTTGATTTCTCTGTTTTTGTTTTAATTACTGCTGGCCCGACATGGATACGGAGTTATCCATTTACCATATCCTTTGAATATTTTGTACAGGGCGACCTCGGGGTTCATTGGTGTTTCCCCTCGACCATGAACCCATCACCATTGCTATTTGTTTGGCAGAAAAAAAGAAAGAAAACGATAGATTTGCTTGCTTTAGTTGTCTATGACTTCAGGTAGCAGATTATTGATGTCACCATTATATATACAGAGATTAGAATAAAGATTCGTGCTGGACAGGTGGCATGTGTAATACACATGCACATGCCATATGCACATGCCACAGGGGCGGAGCCAGGATTTGAAGTCCGCCCGGGCTGCTTTGCTTGATTCCACAAAATTTAATAGCAATAAAAGCTATTGTTTTGACAAAACACAAATTCCATTAAGGTTTTAAATAGTCTAACATTGATAAAGAAATATCATCATTTTGGTATAATAAATTGTGAACAAATGCAATAGCAAATCCATGTATGACAAATAGTCTAAAGATGAGCAAAATTAAGAACTCAATCAATTTGATGACATAAGTACTAGGAACTTGTCATAAGGTTAGGAACAAGCAATGTAGCATTACAATAGCTAAATAGGCTATAAAAAATCCAAAGCATATGTACATTTTAAAATACGAGATCATGATCATTTTGCAACCTAAAGTTTCAAAAAACTTACTCCATCAACTAGATGCCATTATTCTTCAATTTCCATCTCCACGTGTAAAGCTGGCAATGCTCATTTCGTGAAATCGATGTGGATGGGTAAAGGCAGGTTCATGTCATTATTTCCTGAGATGTGATGTCTACTGGAATAGAAGAAACTTAGAAAGGATGCTTCCTCACTCTGATCAGTCACCTATGTAACTGAGAAAGGATGTAAGACAAATAAGTCAAATTGTCAAATGAAAAATTTATTTGAATATAGATAACAATCCAAGGCATAGTATACAAACATAAGAACTTGTGAATAAATTAAAAAACATAAGCTTACACTCCATCTGTACTCACAACCTAATCTTCTCCTCTCCTAATTTCGACCAAAATCTAGCAATAAACTTATAAGAGTATACATGCCAATACTTGTTAAGATGTTCACCCATCATAATGACCCATTCATCCAATTGATTAATAGGCAAAGCCAACAAAGTGCAAATAGATGTCTTGTGCATAAACAATATCCCCGTACAAGACTACCTTGATCTACACATAAGTTGTTCATTTCAATCCAATTAAACAAGTAATAAAGCTCATGAGGACTTCATATATTAGCAATCTAAATATTATATATGTGAGGATGGGCCCCTAACTCTCCGGTCTCCAACTCCTAAGCCAATTGATTAATTTTAACTCTTATGTCTTAAGCATGCTTCATCATCAACTACAAGATTCCCATAAATCAATTAATTATTTACTTCTAAGCATGTTTTAGGTGAATTATATACATATAAATCCATCATACCATCATCTTTTCTTTTCCCTAATCCCTAATTTATACAATAACACAACCCTAAAAACTAGTTTTTTTCATATGGAATCAATTCCACCATTAAAACACACAAGAATCAAGCCACCATTTTTCAAGAATAATTAAAAATTCTTAAAAAATCTAATAGAGAGATAGGAAGAATTCTTTTACCTCTTTTTCGATGAAGATGAAGAAGAGCAATCTCCCCCTATCCCTTACATGGAACTAATGGAAGAGATGAAGTTGAGTATTTGATCTCCAAAAATTTTTGGGAAGAAAAAATTTGGAATTTAGATGGAAAAAAAAGGAGACAAGAGAGAAGAAAAATCGATTTCTCTCTTGGTTTCGTCGTATATGCAGGAGCCGCTGCCTTGGGTGATTGGGTTCTTACTTCTCGGGTGGGTTTGCACAAATAATTCTTAATTGGGTTTGGACTATTGCTGCCTTGGGTAACTGGGCTCTGCCTTGGGTAACTGGGTCTCACTTCTCGGGTGGGCTTGCTCAAATAACTGTTAACTGGGCTTGGGCTATTGCTGCCTTGGGTAACTGGGTTCTCACTTCTCGGGTGGGCTTGCTTAATTCTTAACTGGGCTTGGGTTAGACATTTGCATGGGCTAAATAAGTGTTGGGTTTCTTTTAACTGGGCTAAGCCAAATTCCCTAAGAGAATTCCTTGTGGGCTGCGCGGGCTACAGCCCGGTGCAGCCTACTCTTAAATTCGCCCCTGGTCAAGTACCGATTCTTTCATCTATCCTATCGGTAGTGGGCTATCAACATGCTTGGCTACCGATTGAATGTATTAGTAACCCATTACCGATAGCTTCATCTATTCTATCGGTAGTGGGACTATCGATAGAATAGATGAAACTACCAATAGAATAGATGAAGCTATCGGTAGATGAAAGAGTCGGTACTTTGACTACCGATCGTGACATGACGTCAGCTTATACACAAATCAACACTCATATGCAAATTAGTCATGGAACAAACCAGATGCTAAATCTCGTTTTGGTTGGGAGTGACACGTGGCTCGCTCTGATTGGGCCATGTGGCACGACCCTTGCAAGACCCTTGGCTGTAGCAAAATCCTTACTTACCCAGCTGCCCAATCTCGCCGAGATGCAAAGCAGCTGCTCATAACTCTGCTGACAAGCTTGAAATTTGAGCTGGTAACATCAACTTGCTCTGGAGTAGGCTGCAGTGCTACTCTACAGCTATCAATCCATTTCACTCTGCGAGCAGCTAGTCTTGATCCTAGAGCCACACAATGATGCAGGACCTCCTTCCTTGTTAAGCTGCATTGCTTCCTTCTATCAGCTCAAGGCTTCCTCTTTCAGCTAAGGGGTTGTTTGTTTGGCTGAAATGGATGCTGAAATGGCTGGAATGGAATGACATTCCAGCCACCATGTTGTTTGTTTCACTGAAATGGCCTCCATTCCATTCCAGCCACGTTCCAAAAGCATTCCAAACCCCCTCATTTCAGCCAAATATTTCTCGCCAAATATTGACCAGAAATATTTTCCAGCCGAATTTTTCATCAGCTTTCCATCATTTTCCATCCGCGCGAAGAACCCTAGCCATAGCCACAGCCCTATCTTTCTCTCATCCGTCCGCCGCCATCTCTTCTTCTCCTCACCATCTTCCTCATTACTAGCCCGATCTGATAAAAAAAGTTCTCCTTCCGCCGCGTCTCCTCCTCCTCCCGCTGCCATCTCTTCTTCTCCTCATGAGCTTACTCACCACTAGCCCGATCCCGATCTTTCCATCCCACGCGGATCACCCTAGCCACAACCCGATCTTTCTTTCCTTCCGCCGCCATCTCTTCTTCATCTCTTCCTCACCAGCTTCCTCACCGCTAGCCGCCATGGATCCTCTGGTTTCCTCCCCCATCGATCTTTCTCTCCTTCCGCTGATCTATCTCACGATGGTCTCCTCGTCCTCCATCCTTGAACACCAGATCTGAGTGAGAGAGACCACGAGATCCCCTGGTTTCTTCCTCCCTTGGTTCTCTCGTCCCGCGCGACCGTCAAGAGACCACAAGATCCTCTCCTCCAACCTCAAACAGTCGCCCTTCTTCCTTACCGGCGTTGTTGAGAGACCATGAGACTTCAGCCTTACAACCTCAACCTCAAGCAGTCGCCCTTCTTCCTTATCCAGCCACCGGCCACGAAGAGGAGGGAGGAGCTCGACCCGGATGCGAGCAACGCCGTCGACGGGAAACACTTCACCAGCGGGAGGTTAGCCACCTTACTTTCTCTCTTCATTGTAGATCCGATGGTGCTCTATCGTGCGATTTCTCTCATTGATTTGATTCGTTGCAATGGTTTCCATTGATCGATTGATTTTTTTGTTGATTTTCCATTGGATCTTATGGGAATTCTTGGTTTTGTAGATGCTATTTTTGATTTTCCAAGTCTGAGTTCTGATAACCAGCTTGAAGCCAATCTCATTGAGAACCAGCTTCGAAAGGACATCACCACCAGAGAGAGAGGAGGAAGAGGAAGGAGGAGGAGAAAGATCAGGTCCTTGAATATATACTTGGTATCTGCAAAAAGGTCTGTTAATTATCTGAAATTTCACTGTTCGTGGTTTCTAATTTCTTCTTGCTTTTGCTGCATCGATCTTCCTATTTTCCTATTAACCTTGGTGCTTATCTCTCATGGCAAAAGCTGTTCTTTTTCTTCTTCTCTTTTTTCTGTGGGATTTCGATAGATATATGAAGGTCACACTCTATTTTGCTATTACTGCTAATATTTGGGGTTTTTTGAACATCTCCTCGCAGAGGATGATGGGTTTTGACCACGGTGATCTAGCTTAATTCTTATCTGAATAACTGGCTAGTATGGATGAGTAAATGCCCAAATTAAAATCACCCTTTTGAATAAAGCTTTCACTCCTTTGAATAGTTATCTGCAAATTCAATGATCCTCTGCTTGAGGTTCTGTAAATATATGACAAGCATTAGCATGCACATGGTAGGAATTCCTAATGATAAACGAAATTCATTTACTTGCAATCTCCTAATTTTTTGTTTAATTAACTAAGTAACAAAGATATTGTTGTGAATGCACAAAGATATTGCACCTTCAATTCTTCATGCAGCAAAACAAACACCCCTTCATCTGTTTGTGTTTCTGCAATCATTTTTGGCTAGATATAAATAAGCTGTTTAATTTAATCACATCTGTCCAGCGATAGCAAAGTTATCTCTCATTTGACTTGAACAGTTCAATAATCAAGAAACATACCGCTCCATGTTGATCATACATCTCTTTCAACTGCTCTAAAAGATCGTAGTATTCATCTGAATCTCTTCCATGGTTCAGCTTGTATTGTCCACTGAATTGGTTCTTCTGCTTGTGGCTTACTTGACTGAAGTAGTGATATCTTTCTCAATTAGGTGGTTAAATCAGTATAGAGATTCCAAAGCCTTACATTCTTCTGAAATGTTAGATTTAACAGTTCTTAGAAAAATTGTTCAACTTCCACTGGTTGTGTTCTTCCATCTGTCGAGTATGCATGGGACCATGAATTTTATAACCAACCATATATCACTATCACGGCTTTCATAACCAGTCACATATAGAGATTGTTTGTACGATTGTAACCATTTTTATAAACATTTGCTTTTGAGGTTTAATCTACTAGTGTTGAAGCTTACATATGAGCCAGTTAGAGACTCAGTTTTTCTTGTACCTTGTGTGAATCATATGAGCTTAAATATAACCTCTGATAAGAAGTCTAAAGATGATAACTTAGTGTCATTAAATACTTTGTGCATTACCTTTGTTCCAGCAGGAATGGATCAGTAATTGCTATGACTTGATGCAAGAAGTTGTGATGGATCACATGCAGAGGAAGCTGCCAAAGATCCTGCCACAACTGAGGGTAATGACCCCGGAGAACATGGGCTCTGGGGCCTCATCTGCCTCCTCTTCATCAACTAACAAGAGGAGAAAGCTAAACAACAACCTATGGGTGGATGATGACAAGGGCATGTAGTAAGTGATCAGCAAGAGATAAGGATGGGGGGTCACAATAAAAAAAGAAATCTTAGCAGGCAGTACCTTGCTCATTTGGCTTTGCAGATTCCTCTGTGTTTTTCTTTGAGGAGTTTGGTTTGATTTTTAACAGAGTGATCTAGACTAGCTAGTAATATTCAGTTATCAGGAGTTAGGCATAGTGGAGAGCTGTTCTATTGATTTTTTGTGTGAGAGTTTGGCTGAGTTGGTATTGTATTCTTTTTGTTTCTATCTTTTTCTTTGGTGGGTTGTCCACATGGTTTCAGTTGTAACTCTTGTGGGTTTTGTAAGGGGGTACTGAACACCCCCTTAGGAGGCACAACTCTGTAAACAGAAGGCCTATGGAGGCCTTTGAGAGCATTGTGTTACTCTCCTTGAATAAGAATTCTATGCTTCAAGGTTATCAGTCGGATTTAAATCTACTGGAAAACCGGGTATTGGTTGTTCGAATACTGAACATGTACCTATAATTGGTCGCGATTGTGACAATTATGTGTGTTTATTTTTTCACTCTACTTGTAATTGACATGTGATTTTTGCAAGTAATTGGCATGTAATTGAATGATATCATCTGAATTGTTAATTTGGATTGTTAATGATGAGGTTTCAAATATTGTACATGGGTTTTTTTTTTGTGCATGGTGTTATAATTTTGATTAACATCATCTTACGTATTCAAAACTTAAATGTTCGTCAATAAAATTGATGATCATCATCAAATGAAAAAATAGCTTGGCCAATAAATTTCCTTCTCCAACATCAAATATGATTACAAAAACAAAAAAAAATTAAAAAACAAAGAAGTTATTAATGTCATAAAAAGTTTAATAAATATTAAAATTGGAATACATGTTGGTATTATCACCATTAGCATTCAGGGGTGACCATATCTCCCATTTCATCGCGAAACAAACACAAACTGAAAAAGTCACTGGATTCTGTTTTCATTCCAACACCAAACAAATTATAAAAATGACATTCCATTCCATTCCACCACCATCAAACAAACAGTAAAAGTGACATTCCATTTCATTGGAATCACATTTCATTCCAGTCACAAACGCCCCCTAAGCATGGATCCACAAGGCTTGAGACAATTTCAGATTTTGGTTCTTCTTCATTGTTTACTTTATGCAAACAGTCAACTATTTGTTTTAAAACTGCTGGTCCTCCAGCTGCTTCACGCCAGCTTTAATCAATTCAATTCTTTCTACTTCAACCTGCTGGTTCTTCAATAGCTTTTCAGATGTCTCCAATTTGGCCTCAATGAAGACAACTTTATCCAATTTAGTCTCAAGTTACAGTGCATGTGTCCTAAGCTATAAACTAATGTTTTGTTCACAAATTAGTGCATTACACAGCTTACAATCCTCCCCTTGACTAATTGTGACAACATTTACGATTGCAACATTCCATAATGGCTAAGTCAAAAATATGAGATCTACACATAAAGCAACAAACAGTGCAGTGAAGTAAAGCAGTAAAGCACGATAATGAGTAAAAACTCCCCCTTAATGTGAGCCAGCTAGATAAAGCACTTAAGAATTTCTCCCCCTTTTTGTCAAAAAAAAGACGAAGGCTAAGAAAATAAACCACGAGCATCAAATAGCAAAAGAGGCAGGAACAGAATGCAATTCATTAGTAGTAGGTAAGAGCATCTCTGGCCATCTTCTGGAGCGTGACTATCATAAATACCCCGGAAAATTGGTGTTTAGTCTCTTTTGGAGACTTTATTTGCTATATAATCTCCTTGAAAGATTTTAAGTCATTTAGTCCCCTTTTGGACAGCTGTACTTTTTTATCTCTAGAATACCCTTTATGAATTTTTTTAAATGAGAGATGGATGAATAGTTTTGAATTAGGTGGTTGGCATTAAATGGAGTGGTTGGGAATATATACACATATTCCCAATACATGGAAGACATGAATGCATCCACTTGCTGGATGCATGCATTAATGGGGGCATTAATAGGAAAAACGAAAATACTGGAAAATAGATGGAAAATATCAGAAAATAGGAAAATTGTGGGAAAAAAATGAGAAAAAATGGTAGAAAAGTATAAAAAAATACCGGAAAATATAAAAAAAAAATTTGGAATTTTTTTTTTGGAGCAGCCATTAACGGTAAAAACGGAAATTACTGAAAGTAGAAAAAATTAATGGGAAATAGGAAAATATGCGAAAAAAATGGAAAAATGGCATAAAAGTAGGGAAAATTAATGGAATATAGAAATTTTTTGCGGAATTTTTTTTAAAGTAATTACTAAATATTGGGAAGTGATTACCAAATATTGGGATGTGACTACAAAATAATGAAAGTGATTACCAAATATTGGGAAGTAATTACCAATTTATGGGAAGTAACTACCAATATTTGTAGTTACTTCCCAGTTTTCCTACCTTTTTTTGGGATAGTAACTACAAATTATGGAAAAGTAACTACAATTATGGGAAGTAACTACAAATATTGGTAGTTACTTCCCAGTTGTCCTACCTTTTTTCAGCGATAAAAACTACAAATTATGGAAAAGTAACTACAATTATGAGAAGTAACTACAAATATTGGTAGTTACTTTCCAGTTTTCCTACCTTTTTTATGCGATAGCAACTAGAAATTATTCAAAAGTAACTACAATTATGGGAAGTAACTACAAATATTGGTAGTTACTTCCCAGTTTTCCTACCTTTTTTATGCGATAGTAACTACAAATTATGAAAAGTAACTACAATTATGGGAAGTAACTACAAATATTGGTAGTTACTTCCCAGTTTTCATACCTTTTTTCTGCGTTAGTAACTTCAAATTATGGAAAAGTAACTACAATTATGGGAAGTAACTACCAAATATTGGTAGTTACTTCCCAGTTGTCCTACCTTTTTTCTGCGATAGT